>JAKTYD010000005.1:419272-646227 GCA_030564645.1 Insectozyma morakotiae
TTTTTTTTTTTTTTTTTTTTTTTTTTTTTTTTTTTTTTTTTTTTTAATTTTTCAATTTTTTAATTTATAACTTTAGAGTTGATTCTTTAATGTCAAATATATATCAACAACAATCATCAAATAATAATAATACTACTACTACTAATAGATCCAAGAGAAACAAATCCATTACTTCGAGTTCATTTAATCATAATGAAAATTTTAATCGTTCACAATCTGATTATTTAAATACTAAATTAGCTAAAGATACAACACAATTATTTATAATATATTTATATAATTATTTTATATCTAATAATTTAATTGATTCTGCAAATGCTTTATTAAATGAATGTTTAAATAATGATTCAAACTTATTACCTAATAATATTCAATCATCATCATTGAATTTACAAGAAAATAATCAAAATAATTCTGATTTTTTAATTGAATGGTTTAGTTTATTATGGTCAAATCAAAGTTCAATTAATTCAAAAATGAATCCTATCATGTTAAATAATAGCAACAACCAATACCATACTCATTCTCAACAACAACAACAACAACAACAACAACAACAACAACAGCAGCAGATATTACTACAGCAGAAAATGCAACAATTTCAATATCAAACTCAAGCAGCACCACCACAACCACCACAACCACCACAACAGACCCAGAGTCAACAGAATCACCAACATCAACATAATTTCAATTTACAACCACAACATCAACAATTGAACCAAAATTTACTTCGACAAAACCAAAATCAAAATCTTCTACAACAAACTCAAACTCAAACTCAAACTCAAACTCAAACTCCTCAGAATCAAAATCTTCATCATCAACAACAACAAAGATTACAACAATTACAACAACAATTAAAACTACAACAACAACAACAGCAATCACAACAACAATCACCAACAAAAGAGGATTTTGATTTTAATTTGTTGTTTGACACATCTACACAACAACAACAACAACTGCTGAATGAGTCTCATGAAAATAATAATGGTGGTACAATAGGAACAGATTGGTTTTTATCTATGGGTTCTGGACCTGGATTCGGTTAATATTAAATGAATATATGAATAAACGATATTTTAGACCTATTTGAATCCAAAAAATTTCTCTTCTTAAATAACTATATTATTAAATAAAAAGATTCTAAACAATGCAATACCAATAGTCTTAAATTTGTTTAATAATGTGGAATTTCTCGCTTTATAAATTGGCTTTAAATCCTTAGCACTGGATTTAAGATTTTCAATTTGTTTAGTGAATTCTGTTAATGAATTTTTTTGCCAATTTTGTTTAGTTTCAATTAATGACCGAATTCATAGCTAGAGTGATGTCATTGGTTTATTTGGAGTTCGTTGATGCATCAAATCCCAGAAATTCAGATTTGATTGGTGAATATTTGGGTAATTTGATTGGTGATGATTTCTTTGGAATCAATGTGGGGATCAAACTTGGGTCCATGAATATTCGCATTGAAATGGATTTTAATTTTTTATTTGTCGCGTTAATTCTGAAATCTTGAAACGACAAATCGAACCATAATTCAAATTATCCATAAATAATTTCCACTTCTTTTTAATTTTACTCTCTAGTATAATAGATGTAATTGAAAAAATAAGAGAATCTAACCAGTTACACAATAGAATGAGTAAAAGTTTGTTTATAGCGTGACCAAGAAATCATTTAATGGATTCTTAATCTTAGTATTCAAATCACCAGAAGGCACATGTTTCAAAAATGACCAATTGTCCCAAGCTTTATAAAGAGATGCACTATACGTTTAGCGTTATTCAACTTTTGAAATCACGATAAAGCCAATAAGTCATTTGAATTATGAAAAGTAGTACCTTATTTTGCATATGCATAGAAAATATACAGTGACAGACAATAATCAACTTACATAGTATTCTTACACGTGACCCTCCCCAGTTGGGATACTTTCACAGACACATATCTTTGTTTTTATGTACAGCGCGTTTATATCAGACAATCAAAAAAAAAAAATAAGAATAAAAAAACTAAGAATCAAATCAAATCAAATCAAATCAAATCAAAACTCACCCATTTTAACAATTTCTACCAATAGATATCTTATTATCAAATCCATTAATCTCCAAATGAATCATCGAAATCATTACATATGAATTTTTTTAAATCTAAAATACCAAATTATTCAAAACAACAACAACAACAACAACAACAACAATCCCAACCCCAAGAATTACAGCTGCATCATCTTCTGGTATCTTCCACTTCTGAAATCAGTGATTGGGGTATTGAAGATTATTCAACTCCAATATCTATACACTCAAACCAAACATTATTATCCCCAACTGGTTCATCATCAACTACAACAACAACAACAACAACCAACAATAATTATTATTATTCTTCTCAACCTCCCAATCCACCATTTTTAAAAAATCAAAGAAAATATTCAATATCAACAACTAATTCAGATCGTTCAATACTTCGATATAATCAACCAATAGAGCAAAGAACCCAATCTCAATCTCAACGATCTTCAACTTCCTATTATCATCATTCTCAATCAAAACCTGATTTAAATGTTGATTTATCATTATTTATAAAGAAATATTTAAGTTTAGAAAATAAACAAAATGAATTTTGGGAAAAATTTAAATATAATTTAATTTTATCTAATTTACTTGAAGATTCAATGATTTTATCAAAAAATGAATTAGCAATTAAACAAGAAGAAGAAAATCAAATCATCCAAAATGAATCTTCAATTATCAATTATGATGTAAATGGTTTTGAAATTAAAATCACAAATAAAACATTTCAAGTCAATTATAAAAATTCATATAATAAATTTAATTTAATTATAATAGTTATAAATTTAATTATTTACCTCCTAAAACAACAACAACAAATTGAATTTCATATTAGTTCAATTTCACAATTTAAATTATTTAAAGTTTTATTATATATTAGTTCCAAATTAATTAAAATAAGAAAATTTAAATTGGTGATTTATTCAAATAAAATTTTTAAATTATTAAACAAATATCTTTTATTAAATTATAAAATTAATAAAAAATTAATTATAAATTTACTTAAATTAAAAAGTTCAAATTTGAAATTAATTGAATCAAATAATAAACAAATTTTAATAAATATGGTAGACTTATTAAATATTAATTTAAAAAATTGTATAAATAAATTACTTCCACTACTAAATGGTGAATTATTTGAACAATATTGTTCTATAAATAATATAAATATAAATATAACAACCACCCCAGAAAATGAAGATCCAATGGAAAATATAAATAAATTTAATCAATTAAGAAAATTATTCATATGTCAATTATTAACACTAAATGAATTTAAAAATTTAAATTATTTTATATATAATTTAATTGATCAATTTAAAACAACAACACAAAATGAAACCATCAATACAGAGGTAACGACCAATTTATTTAAATTGGAATTAATTATTGAGATTTTAAATGATAATGTTCAATTCTTAACTACTATAAATGATTCATTTACAAAATTTAATAATGACTCAATACCACCACCACCACCAACAGAAAATTCAATTATTGATTATTCACATTCTAATTCTAATTTAGATAATTTGATTATGAGACTTGATAATTTAATTATAAATTTAAAATTTTTTAAGAAATATAATCATTCAATTGAAGAAAAAATTGAAAATTTACAAATATTTGAAAAGTTTAATTATGAAATTGATGAATTGAAACAAATTTATAAATTATCATTAAATGATTTAAATTATGAAATTAATTCATCACAATCAATAACACAATTAGATTCAACAACACAATCATCAATTTCAAAACTGGGTCATGGTCAATTTAATTTAAAATCATTTCATAATTCTTCAATAAAGAAACGATTTTCATTACCTCCAACAACTACAATAACAAATGAAATAAAACTGAAAAATGATAATCCTAGTTCTAATTCTAATTCTAGTTCTAGTTCTAGTTCTAGTTCAACAAAGTATCAAAGATTATCAACTGGTCTTCAATTGGGTTTATTAACTGTTTTTGAAGAAGAACCAAAAAATAATCATCAATTGAATTCATTGAAAACTACTTCATTTGATGATAATTATTTAAATATTTTACCTCCATCACATTATGAAACATATAATAAATCAACATTTGATAAATTAAATTCAAATAATAATAAAAATTCAAATCATAATAATGATTCACCTAATCTTGAAACATATAATAAATCAACATTTGATAAATTAAACTCAAATAATAATAAAGATTCACCTAATCTTGATCAATCAAATTTAAATCATAATAATGATTCACCTAATCTTGAAACATATAATAAATCAACATTTGATAAATTAATTTCAAATAATAATAAAGATTCACCTAATCTTGATCAATCAAATTTTGAATCTCAGGAAGATTCAAATTCATTATCAAATTTTAAACATTTTAATAATATTGAATTCTTAAATGATTTAGAATCAAAATTAAATAAACAACAAAAACCTTCATCAAATAAAAATCAATTTCAAGAAGAATTGAATTCAAGTAATGAATCTCAGTTTAATAAAAATAATGAATTTTTAAATGAATTGGAATCAAAATTAAATAAATAATTAAAAGATTTTCAGGTAAAATCAAATCAAAACATAAATGTATTTAATATATATATATATATATATATATAATCTCAATTCAATTGAATTTTGATAATCATTTATTCCTCAACTCTTTTATTGATATATTTCTTTCTTGTTCAAAAAGGTATATGCTGTTGGGAAATGTTAAGCTCGTAAATAAATCTTTACTAATGGTGCTTTAAAATTAACTATAAATCATTTAAGAGAATTTAACCAATACTCAAAATTAAAATAGAATCGAATACTTAATAGGAATTGGTTGGATTATTGTTTATTTTATTTGGTTATTTTATACCATTATTCATAATTGTTATACTGGCCAAATTGGGAGAGTAGAATTTTTGTCTTCTTTAATCAAATTTGATCATTTGATCATTTTAATCCAATTTTTATTTCATTTCAGTGTTGTAGAAATAAAATGAAACTCTTCAGATATAGGTTAAAATTTTTTTTTACATAAAAATATTTAACTTTATATTTTTATTCGTTTAAATCCAAATTTTTCATCATTTCATCATATTTAAAAATATTTCCACCATTGCAATCATTGGTAGTAGTAGTATTTAAACCACTTTTTCTATTTGTTTAGCTTCATGTCTTTATTTTCTTACCTTTTGTTAATTAATCTACAATTGAGTCAATTTTTTCACTTTTATTTAATTAAATCCAAATTTTTCATCATTTCATCTTTTTTAGAATTACCATTACCATTATTATTGTTATTATTAGTTGAACCACCTTCCATAACCACTTGTTGAACTTGTTCTTTTTGTTTTGCTCTATCTCTCATTTTTTCTTCAATTGTACCTCTTGTTAATAATCTATAAACTGTAACTTGTTTAGTTTGACCTAATCTATGAGCTCTATCCATAGCTTGAGAATCAATGGTTGGATTCCAATCAGAATCAAAAAATATTACCGTATCAGCAGCAGTTAAATTAATACCTAATCCACCAGCTCTTGTAGATAATAAAAATATAAAAATTGATTCATCATTTTGCCAATTTGAAACTAAATCTCTACGATCTTCTAATTTTGATGAACCATCTAATCTAATATTTTTATATTTTTTATAAACTAAATATTCTTCAATTAAATCCATCATTTTTGTCATTTGAAAATAAATTAAACATCTATGACCTTCGTTCTTGAGTTTAATTAATAATTCATCTAATAATTTTAATTTTCCTGATTCATTTATAAATCTTTCCATTGATGGCATTGTAATTTGTGAATTAAAAAATTTATTTAAACTATTTGGTAATAGATTTGAAATTGGATATGAATTGAATGGGATATGATCTTTCATTAATTGATATTCAAAATTTAAAGATAATGGAAACATTGAATTTCTAATTGAAGAATCAAATAAAACAGAATTAATTTTGTTTGCATAATTTTGTGATGATATATTTGGTATTATTGGTGGTGCACTTGCATTTGGAATATATGATGGTTGGAAAATATTTAAATACATATCGGTATAAACTTTATCACCAATTGAAGTTAATTCATCCATAACAGATTTGAAAGGTTGTATATCAAATTTAGAAACTTTTTTGTTGGAATCAAAATTTATTGATCTAGTCAATATATCTTGTTTTGAAATTTTTTTAATTTCTGTTGGTGTATAAGGTATAAAACTCAAGAAATTGAACAATCTTGAATTTGTTTCTTGAAAAATATCAATATTAAAAGGTTGTTGTTTTAATAACATTTCATTATAAATTAATTTTGGTAAATTATATTCAATTATATTTTCATTTGAATAACTCATTTCTAAATCATTATTTTCTCTTAAAAAACTTGAAGTTTCAGCAAATTTTCCAAAATTAAATGGAGATTTTACATCAGCTCTTTCAAATAAATCAGGATGATTACAAACTTTTCTAAATTGCATAACTAAATTAACTAAACTTTCAGAATTTGAGTTATTGTCATTTAATAAATCCATTACTGAAATTTGAGATCTTAACATTTGATAATATTTCTTTTGACGATTTGTTAAATCACAAAATAAATCAATTTCTAATTTATCACCTAATTCACTTTGAACATTTTTTTTAATTCTTCTCAACATAAAAGGTTTTAAAATCATATGTAATCTTCTTAATTGTTGTTCATCTAAATTTGTATTTGATTGTGCATGACTTTCAATATCTTTTGAAAACCAATCACTAAATTCATCATGAGAATCAAATAAAGTTGGCATAATAAAATGTAATAAAGCCCATAATTCTTGCATTGAATTTTGAATTGGTGTACCAGTTAATAATAATCTATTTCTACAACTTAATGATAATAAAGATTTCCATCTTGAACTTTGAGAAGATTTTATAGCTTGTGCTTCATCTAATATCATATATTGCCATTTCATTTTTTGAAAATATGTTATATCTTGTACAATTAATTGATAACTTGTAACTAATACATGAAATGAAGCATCTTTATCATATCTAAAAGATTTTCTATCCCAAAATTTTCTTAAAATTTTTCGATCTTTTGAATTACCCCAATATGGTATAACTTTAAAGTTTGGTACAAATCTTGAAATTTCTTGTTGCCAATTATGTAATGTTGATGCTGGGGTAACAACTAAAAATGGACCCCAAATTTGATGAGTTTCTGCTAAATATGATAATACCGATATACTTTGTACAGTTTTACCTAAACCCATTTCATCAGCTAATATACCATTTATACCTTGTTCATATAAATTAGCTAACCAATTCAAACCTTTAATTTGATATTCTTTTAAAGTACATTTTAACATTTTTGGTTGTTGAATTTGTAAATCACCTAATAAAGTTGGATTTTGAAAATTCATTTCTTCAGAATCAGGATTTTTAAAATCATCAAATTGTTTTGCTTTTGCTTGTGCTGATTTTAATGCATTTTGGGCATTTTCAGCAGCTTTTTTATGTAAAGCATCTTCATCATCATTGTCAAAATCTAATGAATTTATATCATGTTTATCACCACTTTCAACACCAATATATTTATCATAATCTTTATTTTGAGAAGTTTGTTTTATGGTTGGATCCGAATCTAAACCTTCAATTTCATCAGTTTTAATTTTTTTACCAATAAAATGAGAATATAATTCTGTTTGAGTAATTAAAAAATTTAATTTTCTACTTTGTCTTTTACTTTCTCTTTCTTCTTCTTCTTTTTTAGCTTTATCCATTAAATCTTTTTCATATTTTTTTTTCATTTCACGTTCAATTCTTTCATTTCTTTTCCAAAAATTGAACATTTCTCTCATTGCTCTTCTTGCCTTTGTAACTAAATCTTTTTGATTTTTTGTATTTCTTAATTGCCATCTTTTTGCTTCTCTTGCAGCTAATATACTTGTTTTTTTAAGATTTATTGCTCTTGCTTGATTTGATTGTTGAATTAATCTTGAAACTTTTGGACCATCTTTTCTTGACATATCTTTCCAAATTGCAATATAAGTATTATCATATTGTCTAATCATTGTTTTATATTCTTTTGATGACATTGAATTTGGTGTTGGATTTAATTTTTGACGTTTGATTTCATTTTCATCATCGATATCACCATCACCACCACCAATTTCTTCTTCATCATCAGAATCAGAATATTCTTCTTCATCAAATTCTTCATGTTGTTGTTGTTGTTGTTGATTTAATTCTTCATAATTTTTTCTCTTCATTTTTGGTCGACTTGAACGTCTTGGTGTTATATCATCATTTTTAAATTTTAAAGTAACATGACCATTATTTTTTTGATGATGATTATTATTATTTGGTAAAATTGGTAAATTTATCGAATCATCTTTTCTTTTTCTTTTTGAATCAATTTTATGAATTTCTCTTGTAGAACCCCATTTAAATTCTTTACCTCTTGTAGAATTATGATGTAAAGGTTTTGAATGATCAATCAATTGTAATTCTTTTGATTTATTTGTATCACTAATTTTATTATTTCTACTACTTATATCTTCAGCAACAACTCTATCAATATAATTTGAAGAAAATTGATGAGTATTAATAAGGTAGTTATTTAATTTAATTTCATCAAATTTAATTAATTTTAAATCAGAATCAAGTTGTTGAATTTTATCCAATTGTTGAATTATTGATAAATTATTTTCAATTTGATATTGATAAGATTGATCAATTTTTGATGAATATTGTGAATCGGTATATATATTGGGTAAGATTGGTTGAATAATAGGTTGTGGTGGTTGTAAAGGTTCAAAAGGTTTGGAAGGTATTAGATTGGGTGAATCGGTGGTAGTATTACTGTTATCATTTGATAGCATAGAAGATATATTCATTTCAAACAGAGTGTGATTGGTTGGTTGATTGTTGGTTGTTGGTTGGATGTTGTTGAGGTTAATAATAATAAATATTTTTCTTTTTAAAACAAATGCTACAATTAAAGGGAATTAGAAATATCATACAAATTCATACATTCTCATTGTATCTGTCTCGCTCACTCACTCACTCAATTTTTTTTTTTTAAACTGTAAGAGAAATTTCATCAAATTTTTTGATTCTTTTTTTTTTTTTATCCAATTTTACACTACTAACACAATTATCAACTAATTTAACCAATCTATAATCCAATATCATAAACGTCAAAATTGTTTTAATTCTCTCTATGTCTTTTTTTTTTTTTGGTTTGGTTTGGTTCTTTCTCATTTGGGATGAGATTTGATTTGCTGTTCATTACATCTTTGATTTCTTTCTTTCTCTGTTTTACTCACTCCATTCACTTTACCCACATTTCTCTCTCTCCCTATTAATTTCACCATTTTTTTTTTTCTCTCTCTCTCTTTATTTCTCATTTTTTTTGCCTTTAAATTGATATGGCAGAATAGTTGATTCCTATTGGTTAAGAAATTAGGGTTTGCTATTAAGCTATTTTACATCCATCTTGGTAGATATATTGTGGTACATTTGGTAAGAGTTTACCTTTTTCAGCCTGTGGGTTTCAATTTGCATCTTATCCACGATCGAATCTTGTAGAGCTTTCATTGAATTTGTAGAGTTGAAGTATTGACTTTGTATATGTCTGTATCTTATCTCGAATAATTAATTTGTGATTTGTGATTTATGTTTGGGTAGGGTCAATTATTCAATTCTCGTGATAATTCATTTGAAATGAAAAACCACCATGCATCCATACATCAACATTTAGTTATCTTTAATGAGTTGTTATTAATCCAGTTCAAACTATTTACAGTAAGCTAGAATTCAAGTAGCTAATTAACACTGTCCATAAAGTGAGCTATAAATGTTAATCGTTTTGCAATCAATGAAATATAATATTTACTATTCAATAACAATTAGTAAACTAACAAATATGTATCAATTATGTTTCTATGAATTCTTTGAATTACGAAATTATAATAGTAAATTCAATTTTCATTGCCTAGTCTCTAAATCAGTTCAATTATGAAATTTAGAATCTTTGAGTATAGATAAGCTCAGAAAATCAGTGGATTATTTAAATTCCAATGAATTGAATCAATGTGTGACTATTATCATTTCCAATTTTGAATGGATCAATTAAACAACACACATTCAAGTAAAACCAATTGATGTAATGAATTTGTTTTTAGAATAGTATATACAAAGTTTTAACGATGTTTAATAAATCACATCAATTATTACTGTTGAAACTTTAAAACTCCTCAACTATGATTTTATTTATTGGTTGATCAAGAGATTCAACGAATTCACGTACAGATTTGATCTTTGAATTGTACCAGTTCAGATTTCCTCGGATTTTGTTGTTCAAAGAAATATGAATCCAATTTTTAATATGACTTAATCCAAAAAAGGATTCGTATAATTAGTGAAATTAATCAGTTGACAATTCGATTCAACAAGATAGTCTTGTCTTCAAATACATTTGATCCAAATTTGTAGAATTTGCTTTAACTTCTCATACCGTTTTGGTTTAAATACTTCTCTAAACTTTTTTGCAAGAAATTCGAGTACGATCGATACAAGCCATGATAAGCTTACAAGACGTAACTCATTACTCGATAAATAAGATAAAATCATATATTAATCTTCACTACTCAAAAATAATGCTCAATCATGTTTCTGGTCGAATTTCAAACAAGAAATACCTTGAATACAACTGATTACAATAAGTATTCAACTAGGTCTGCGGTGATTTAAATCATTTTATTTGAGATTTACAACGATTGATACCGACTAGAGTAATATCTTCTATAATTGTGGTTTTGTTTCAACTTTGCTGATTGAATCAAATAATCATTCAAATTAGTTAATGAGCTAATCGAAAGGAAAGCAAATTTCAACAATTAGTTCAATAGATCATTGGTTAGTTTTCAATTGTGGTTTTGTTTAAATTTCATTGAACTAATTAGCAGGATCTTCAATTACAATTGTTTCAAACAATGCAATCCAAATGATCCTTAGCTTAGAATATCAATTCATCAGTAAGTTTCATAAGAATTCTTTGTAGTTTGGATTCTGATTGAGCTTTATTGATCGTTTTAGGTAATAGGAGATAACATTCGGTAAAGCGTTATTAATTAAAATTATATCAAGTCCTTTATCGTTTAGACATACCTAATCACGGGTCATTGAAAAATCCCAAGTTTTGGCAATCAATCAAAAAGAAAGAATGTTGAAGTCTTTAATATAAAAATTTATAATACAATTGATTGTTTTTTTTAAAATCGGAATACGGGAGAAAAAATAAAATGGAGAAAATTATTTTACTTTTATTCCTTTTTTCAATATGGAACATCCAGCTTTTACATTATCAGGATTATGTGCCATTGGTGGTTTAATGGGTTATTTCCGTAAAGGATCATTTCCATCTTTGATTGCTGGTGTTGCCATAAGTTCATTATATGGTGGTGCAGGTTATTTATTAAAACAAAATGCAAATTATGGATTAGAATTAGCATTCGGAACTTCATCAATTTTATTAGTTGCAGGATTATCAAGATCAATTTCAACCTCTTTTCAAAAACCAATTCCTTTATTATTATTAGCTTTGGGTAGTGTATCTACTGGTTATTATGTTAAAAAATATAATGAATTTTATCCAATTTTTCAATAACTAAAATGAATAAGGAGCTTAGGATAATTAAATAGAATTGAATAAATGAGATTCTAATAATCAGTTTTAATCAAAGTTAATTCCCTACTATAATTCATTAAAGATATTTAACTAAACTTGAATCATTGAGACTCATTTGTTGACTTTAGTAAATGATTTGAAAAGATTATGGTTTAAATCTATTCTCTCAATAATGAACTTTAGCTATTAGAAACAAATTGAATCAATATGATAAAATAAAGTACACTATTGTCAGTATAATCATTTGAAGATTTTTTAGTAACAGAATTCATCAAGTTTTAATCTAGTTTGAAAAATTATTTGAATGTCTTACATTGAATTTTAATCCTCAACTAATTAGAAATGTAACAATCAATGAAATTTTCAAATTTCGAAAGTTTTAAGAACATTTTACTTTCCCGATTTGTTAGTGATGAATATAATTCCTATTATTGTTTGCAAAAAAATCAATTAACCAATTATTTGGATGATTATTCTCTCAATAATTGAATCAATTTACAGTTTATCTAATACTGAAAAGAGTCAATGAAATTTCACATTCGCTAAATTTAGTAAAATCTTAAACGATCTATAAAATTTTTTAATTATACTCATAACGAGACGTTTAGAAGAAAAAAACATTGCTATAGAAACACAAACAATAATCACAAGCTTGTATCTAATTTAAAAGACTACTAATAAGAGTCAATGATATTTCTAGTAACTTATCAAACGATCTTTAAAATTACTTATTATAATCATAACAACACAAAAGAATTGCTATATCGAACTAGAAACATAAATAATAATCTCTCAATGGATAATTCAATAGATTAAGAAAGTGAATGTAAATCTCATGTTTTTTAAATTTAATAACATCTTAAACGACCCTTTAAATTACTGATTATAATCATAACGAGACGTTTATTGCTATATCAAATTAGGTTACCTACACAAACAAATAAAGGCGATGTGAAAAAAAAGCTGGATTCAAATATCAACGGATAAGAATTTTACAGCAATTCAATCTTAAAATAGAAATTATTTTGCTATATTATCTCAATCAGACACGTCTCGGGAGACCAATGTAAATAAAAAAAAAATAGAAAGAGATGTTAAAAATAGCCTGATAAATATGGAAAAATTCGGATTATCTTTTACGATATTGATAGTAATAAATATTTTTTTTTATTTTTTATTATCTCGCTTATTTAACATCTGATGATTCATTAGATCTAAAACGCTACCGAATCATCACCTTCGGACATTAAAATTCGGAATCCATATATAAACCATTTAAATTATCATCTTAAATTCTATTTTATTAAATCAGAATCAGAATCATATATTCAATCAAATTTGTTATTTAAAATTATGTTGTTATTAAATTCAAGATCTTCAACTTCAAAAATTGTTTTAAATTCATTACGTAAATTTTCACAATATTCTTCATCAAATAATAATCAAAATCAAAAAGTACTTGGTTGTATTGCTTTGTATGGATTAACTGCTTTGAGTGTTGCTCAAATTGCTGAAAAAAATGATAAAGGTTATATATTTAAACAATTAGGTGGTCATTAAACAACAATAAAAAAAATTATTATTCTTCATTTTACAAATTTTGGGTTAGGTTATAGAAAATCATAGATTATTTTTAGTTCAAATCAATAATATATTAAATTATATTTTATAACTATATTATTTCTATTCTAATTTATTTGGGTTAATCCTTTACCTGGGATTCTTCTATAATATCTTTGATTAGTACCAAATAATAATTTTCTACTTAATTTCCAAACATTTAATAAAATATCTTTCCTTGGTAAATAATTTGGAAAAACAATTTGAATTATATTTGTATCTAATTTATTTTTATTTTTTGTTAAAATACATAAATAAAATATAACTTGTCCATAACCATGAAATCCTTCATGAATAACTAAATCAATCATATTATTAATGGGTATAAAATGATTTGAATTTTGCCATTTCCATTCACCTTGATTATTTAATTGAATTCCAATACCTTTCATTACAATCATTGAATCATATGATTGTTGTTTTAATAATAATAAAATAATTAAACATATTAAACCAATTGATATATGAATTTTTTTAAATATTGAAAATATAATTAAATTTATTGATAAGATAAAAATTAAATAAAATTTATAAGAATCTAATCTTGACAATTGTTTATTTTTGACAATAAAATTTAATATATCTGATATTCCATTATCAATTGATGGTGTAATTTCTAATTTATAATCTTTTGATGAAGACATAGAATCATAGTTTAATTATATTTTTATAAAGACTCCTAATAGAGTCATAATTTCAAATTATTCAAAGTCAGAAAAAAAGAAATAAAAACGTGAAATCAACAAATCAAAATGGTATAAACACGATCTTGACAGAAAGGGGTCGTCGAGACGGTTCGTTTGATCTCGCTTTAGGATTCACTGTCAAAGAGGAACAATTTCATAAAAACAAATTATTGTCTATTTCTTTAAAGGTATTTCACCAACAACAGTTTCATTTTTTCTTAAATGAGCAATTCTTTCAGCTTTTGTCATTGGTTTAGCACCAGTACGTATTTCAATTTCTCTACGTCTTGATGCTTCTGCATCTTCTGCTAATGCTTCTTGACGCTTCTTAACCATTAATGTCATTTCTTGTTCATGATGAATTTTAACTAATTTTAATTCTTCATTAAATTCTTCTAAAGTTTTTAATTGTTTATTGGTATTTTTACAATAATTTTCAAAATCAACTGGTAATTTTCTTTTTAAAGCTAATTCAATAATTTCAGGAAATTTTTTTTCTTCCAATGTAAATTTTGATTTAATTTGTTTTCTTGTTCTATAAGGAAATAATTGACTCATTAATGAAAAATCAGTTCCAAACATTGATAATGCTTCATAAAATTTAATTAATTCATCTGGTTGCCAACGTTCTGAATGAATTCTTTTTGAATATGTAGTTGATGTAATTGGATTTGCATATGGATTACTTTCTTCATAAGTTCTTGTACTTGAATCAGCTCTTTGTTTTGTTATAATTTGAGATTCTTCATCAACAATTAATTTTCCTTCAACCATTTTTAATTGTAAACCTGAACTTTTAATTTGATCATCTTGATCTAAATTTTCAAATAAATTAATTTTTTTGGATTCTGATTCATTATTTATTGATTTTTCACCTTTTTTCAATCTTTCTTCTTCTAATTTTATAATTGCTTCATCTAATGAAATATTATTAGCTCTTGCATAATCACGATCAGCTTTTCTTTGTTCTTTTTTCAATTTTAATTGTTTTTCAGCTTCAATAATTAATTGATAATTTTGACTAACTTTACCTAAATTTAATGTAGGTTTACATAAATCAGCCATTGTCATTTCTTCTAGATCATAATCTACTTCTGCATATAATTCTAAATCTTCTTTTTTAATATCTTTTGGTATTTGATGAATACTTGTAATGGTTGTTATTAAATCATCTGGTTCTTCCGGTAGTAGATCATCTTCCGTTATATCTTGAACTCTTGTATATCCAGTAACTGGTTCTTCTTTCGTTTTGGTTTTTCTTCTAAATTTACGTAATTTATTTGAAACTGGATCAACACCAACTACAAATTTATCAGAAACATAATTTATTGGTTTTTTTGATTTATCTTCAACTTCTAATTCTGGTGAAGATGATTTTTTTTCATTCGATGGTGGGTTGATGTTTATAATTTTATTAATTGGAATTGCAGGGGTATTGTCTTGAATCTTTTTACCTCTTGATTGAATTGATGATTTTCTACGTTTAATTGCTTTTGAAGTTGGAATACCAATCTTTGCAGCTTGATGAGCATGATCATTTAATGAAATCGATGCACTTCTACTTCTATATCCTGGAGTATTTATACCTGATAATCTTCTTTGAACATTAGAAGTTCTTCTATTCATTGGTAATTTAAATAAATCATCATCTGATTCTTCTTCAGATTCAATCACTGCATCATTTATGATTGTTTTATCTGTAGGATCAATCTCATTATCGATTTTTTCTTTTTGAGTTGTTGGTGGAGTTTGTAAATTGAGATTAAATTTTGGTCCTAATGATTCATTAGTTTCATTTTGAGTTGAAGGTGGTGTAGGTAGTGAAACATTCTTCTCTAATGGTTTCTTGACACTTTGAGGTTTAAGTTTTGGTTTAAAAGATAAAGAACTTTTCTTTAATAAACTACTCATGTTTCACTTGGATATTTATTTACCTATTTTTTTTTTCTGCGTGGTTATTATTATCATCTCATGAATACTGCAAAATTAATTCATAGTTGGAAATCATCATCAAATGATACTTGGATATTAAAAATTGTCCCATTTGAAGAAAATGGTTATTTCATAGTGTCTACTAGTGATGGATATATAATTGGATACGATTTAACAACCTATAAACAATGTTTTAATTTAAAAACTCATGATTCAAGTATAAATGATCTAATTAAAATTGATTCAATTACAATTGCAACTTGTTCAATTGATGGAATTAAAATATGGGATATAAAACAATTAAAACAATTACAACATTTGAAAAATTCAAAAAATTCAACTTTTTTATCAATGGATTTTAATCCAATTACAAATTTATTAGCTGGTGGTTGTGAATTAAATGGTCAAGATTCAGAATTACATATATGGGAGAAAAAGAATGAAAAAGAAGGGTTCATTTCCCAAAGGTCATTTATTGATTCTCATAAGGATGATATTACAAGTATATCGTTTCATCCAACAATTAATAATTATCTTATATCTGGTTCAACTGATGGTTATGTCAATGTATATAATTTATTAGAATCAGATGAAGATGAAGCTTTACATCAAGTTATAAATTATACTTCTGTCCATTGTTGTAAATTCATATCTACAAATCGTATTGGTATATTATCTCATATGGAAACATTTTTAATTAATGATTTAAATGATACAAATTATACTGATTCAAATTTATCTAAATTTAAAGATTTTGAAGATCTAAGAACCAGATTTGATACTCAATATATAATAGATTTTAATAATGGATATATAGCTTATGGATCAAATAATGATAAAATTTTGAAATTATTACAATTTAATTCAAAATTGGAAGAATTTGATGATTTAAAAAATGAAATTATATTTCCAAATGCTCATGATGAAGAAGTTGTTAGAGATTTAAAAATTATAGATGGTAAAGTATTAACTTGTGGTGAAGATGGTTGTATTAAATTATGGGAATTACCTTTCAACTTAAAAACATCTCCAATAAAAGATGAAGAAGATACTGAAATGGAAATTGAATCGAAACCAAAAGAAAAGAAATCAAAAAACAAAGACAAATCAAAATCAAAACATAAATCAAAGAAAGATCGAAAATTTAAACCATATTAAAATTTCTTCACACATTCCCATTCATAAACATTCTTTTTAAAATCAAAGAACAAAATCAAATCTAAATCAAAGAAAGATCGGAAATTTAAACCATAACAAAAATTCTTTATACATTTCCATTTATATACATTTAAAATCTTTTAATTATATCATCAATAACTTCTTGAGTAGTTGAATTACCACCTAAATCTGGGGTTTTAATTTTATCCTCAGATAAATTAGAATCAACAGCATCATAAATTTTTGCTGCAGCTTCTGGATAACCCATAAATTCCAACATTAAAGCAGTTGATCTAATTGTTGCAATTGGATTTGAAATACCTTTACCTTCAATATCTGGTGCTGAACCATGACATGGTTCACCAATAGCAAAATTATCACCAACATTTGCTGATGGTACAACACCTAAAGAACCAACTAATGCAGCAGCACCATCACTTAAAATATCACCATATAAATTTGGTGCAACAACAACATCAAATATTTCTGGTTCTCTAAACATACGATAAACCATTGAATCAACAATTTGTTCTTTATATTCAATACTTTGATATTCGTTTATATTTGCATTATAAACTTTTTTACAAGTTTCACGAAATAAACCATCTGATTGTGATAAAACATTTGATTTATGAGTTACAGTAACTGATGGTTTTTCATGTAATGATGATTTTGATGATGAATTTCTAATTGATTGTCTTTGTAATGCAATTTCATAAGCCATTTTTGCAATTCTTGTACTTGCAGTTTCAGTAATTCTTTTAATTGCTTCACTTACTTTAGTACCATCATCTTTTTTAAAAGTTTTTTCTTCTTTAACATATAAATCTTCAGTATTTTCACGAACTATAACCATATCAACTGGTCTACCAATTCCTTCAACACTTTTAACTGGTCTAACATTTGCATATAATCCCATTTTTTTTCTTAATGCAACAATTGGTGATGAATAACCTTCAACTTTTGTTGATGGTGAAGATACAGCTCCAAATAATGCACCATCACATTCATTTTTTAATACTTCAACTGTTTTATCAGGTAATGCAGTACCTGTTTTTTTAAATAATTCAAATCCAGCATCTAAATTAACAAATTCGAAATTTAAATTGTAACTTGATGGTAAATTTTCTAAAATTTGTTTACCAGCTGGTATAACTTCTTTACCAATTCCATCACCAGGGATTAAACCAATTTTTAAAGTTTTCAACATAGATGTTGTTGATGAAAAATGACGAACTCTGAACATAAAAAGTATATAGAATTTGATAATTTTTCAAATTGTTGATTAAGCGCGACTAAATAAAATCGAAATACGGCATTATTATAAAAGTGAGTCATTATTACTATTTACAAGATTTATACAATTATATCTCTAATTTTCACCTTTAACAACCCCAACTTTAGCAGGTCTTAAAACTCTTGAATTCAAAGTATAACCTTCTTGTTGAACATAAAAAACAGTACCTGGTTCCTTTTCAGGTTGAGCAATTTCAAAAGTTGCTTCATGTAAATTTGGATCAAAAGTTTGATCAATTGGATTAATTTTCTCTATACCATGTTTTTGTAAAGTTTTTTCAAATACATTTCTTGTCATATCAACACCTTCATATAAATTTTTAACTTCATCATTTGTTTTTAATATATCTTCTTTTACATGACTTAAAGCTAAACTAAAATTATCTAATGAAGGTAATAAATCTTTTGCAAATTTTTGTAATGCAAAATCTTTAGCTTTTTGAATTTCAGTTTTTGTAGTTTCTTGTAATGAACGGAAATCAGCAATTGATCTTGCATAATGATTCTTCATTGATGCTAATTCTTTATCTTTCTTTTCTAATTTTTCTTTCAATTCTGAGACTATTGGATCTTCTTTGACTTCTTCTGGTTCTTCTTCAACTGGTTCTTCTTTGATTTGTTCTTCTTTTGGAGTTTCTTTTGCATTTGTTGAATTAAATCTGATGGCAAATTTTTGTGGTTGATAATGAGTATAAGTAGAGATTGCTGGTCTAACTAATCTAGTTGATCGACTGACATTACGAGCAGTTAATGATCTTAATAAAGCTCTTTGCATCTTGTTGTTAATTCTTTTGTTGTAATTAATTGAAAATTTTTCTTTTTTCTATTAAATTAATGATTTGTAAATGATGTAAATATACACTATAAACTATCACCAGACAACTTTGAATTAGAAACATTGAATAGATATGAATTGATAGATTTGAATTGATTGAGGATTCCTTCCATTTGAATCTCGAGTCTAGGTGTTATCAGTTGAAGCTAGATTTTCATTCTTTAGAATTGCCACTTCAATTCATCTCTCGTTTCCTCTATAAATTGAAGAAGGAGCTACATCTATGCTCTATTCTAATTATTAGGTTGTTCTTTTATATCTTATTCATTGGTGTCTGTTGCAAATCTAGTAGTGCAAATTCTAAAATCAACATTTTTTACCAATAAAAATTTTCATACATACATAAAATCATGTTTCAACTTCATAAACGTCTATTCAGTCATGGACGACCTTTATTCAATACCAATTTAAAACCAGCTATTCCAATTAAAACAGAATTACAACCTCCATTAACCACATATTTTGCTGCCAAACAATTTACCGATCCTTTTACAACTAAACAAAAAGCTAAAAAATTAAGAAGAAGAGAAAAGAAATTAAAGAAAAGAATAACTAAAGAAGTCAATATTCTTAAACAATATGATTTAAAAAACGTTCCATTTTCTGTTGATCCAGTATTGGGAAATTCAAATTGTAAATTTATTGAAAATATTTTACAAAAAATTAATAATCAAGAAATGAATTTATCTTATGGTATAGATAGAATTGAATTTGAAAAATTATTATATGGAGCTGAAAAATTAAGTCTTGAATCAAGTTCAAATGAAGAAATTAGAAAATCAATCAAATCTAATGAAGAACATAAAAAAAAAGCTATTGAAATTATATTAAATACAAGAAATACATCAGCTGAAGATAAAAGAAAATTAGCTATTCGATATGCAGTTGAAGAAATGCAAAGAGAAGAAGGTGATACTGCTTCACCAGAAGTTGTTGCAAGTGTTTTAACAACAAAAATATATTTTATGATGCAACATGTAAAACTTTTTAAAAAAGATGTAACTACAAGAATTAAAGTTGAACAATTAGTTCATCAAAGACAATCTATATTAAAATATTTAAAAAAGATTTCACCAGAAAGATATTATTATACTTTAACAAAATTAGGTTTAACTGATGATGTAATTGTAAGAGAATTTGCAATGAGTAAACAATATTTACAAGATTATAAAGTATGGGGTGATAAACAATTGATTAAAGAAACAAAATCAATCAAATTGAAGAATGAAAAGATTCAAAATTTAAGAGATAAAATAGATTCTTATAATGATTTAGCAAAACATAATTATGAATTATTATATGGTAAAAAATAAATAAGTGTAAATATATAATTAAAGTAAATTAATTAATCTATCAATTTCATGATCTGATTTTACAAGATTTACTTCTTTTTCTAATTGTTCAATACTTGATAAAATTATTGATTTTTTATTTGTTGATTGATTTTTTAATTCATTTAATTCATTAAATAAATCTTCATTATCTAAACATAATTGATCATGAATCAATTGTAATTTTTGTAAAATATCTTCACTTTTTGTTACAATATTTGAATCAATAATTTCCAACGGTGTTAATTGATCAATGAAATCTGGTGATTCATTTGGATTTGATTCTCTTGTAATTGCATCATTAATAATCTCATCTAATTCATCTAATCTCTTTTCAATATCTTTCTCTTTATAAATTAATTCAAATTCTTCTATTGATGTTTTTAACCAAAATGATTCCATTTGTGACATGGCAGATTTTAAAGAATCAAAATTGATATTTGATATTTCTGGAAATATGGCTCTTAGTTGATCTGATGTAACTGAATTTATCAGTTGTTCTAATGCCTTTATAGCTACTAATTTTAATCTTTCATATCTTGAATCCATAAAAACAATAACAATCTAATTTGTTTTTTTTTTTATCTCTCAAACTTTTCAATTATCATGTCTGATCCCCGTTCAATTATAGTAGAAGCTGAGAAATTATTAAAACCTCAACTGGGGTTCTTCTCTTTTATCTCTGGCTCTTCTCAATCTATGAGAAAAGAAGAAGCTACTGATTTATACATACAAGCAGCAAATCAATATAGATTAAAGAAAGATTTTAATTTAGCTGGTGAACAATTTAAAAAAGCAGCAGAAATTCAAGAATCTTTACAAAATTACAATGATAGTGCTAATCACTTAATTGAAGCTTATAAATGTTTTAAATCAACTTCACCACAAGATTCAATAGAATGTTTAAAAAAAGCAATTCATATCTTTTTGACTCAAAATGGTCAATTTAGAAGAGCTGCAAATTTCGAAATGGATTTAGGTGAGTTGTATGAATCCATAAATGATATTTCAAATGCCATAAAAGCTTATGAGCAAGCTGGTGATTATTTTACTACAGATCACGCAGAAGCTTTAAGTAATAAGGCATTTTTGAAATGTGCAGATTTGTCAGCTTTAGAAGGAGATTATAAGAAGTCAATAGAATTATATGATGGGATTATTAAAAATTCAATCGGAAATTCATTAACTAGATGGAGTTTGAAGGACTATTTTTTCAAAAATATTTTATGTGTGTTATGTATGGATGATGTAACTGAAGCACAAAAGAAGAAGGATTATTTTTTACAAGAAGATCCAAGTTGGTCACAATCGAGAGAATATAAATTAGTTGAAAATATATTGGAAGCTATTGATCAAGGTGACGTAGAGGCATTTTCAGACAAAGTTTTTGAATTCGATCAATTTAGTAAATTAGATAAGTTGAAAACTCAACTATTATTGAAAATTAAAAACAGTGTTGTCACTAAAGATGATGATGATTTATTATAATATATATTATTTGAATTCCCCATACAATGGATCCGAAAATTTCTCATATAATTTAATCGTCTTTCTTCTAAATGATTTACCGTAGACTATCATTAATATAAAACTACCATTAATCACTGTAGTTATTAAAAAAATTAACCATGTCGTTAACAGTAATCCACAATTATTTAACCATGGTTGACAAACAAAGCAAAAAATCATTCCTATCATATTTCTAACAAATAAAATTAATACAATACTTTCACCAGCTAGTTTATGATAACAATCAACAGCATAAGTTAAACAAATTGCACCCGATGCAGACATTGCAAATCCCAACAACAGTTGACCAATTACAACTGATATAGCCCAATGTGATTGATAATATGCACCTAATCCATAAGCTAGTACACCTCCACCATTTAAAATTGTTGGAACTAACATTGTCCATAATCTATGTTCTGGTTCTAATATACCATTATTTCTTTTTGCCATTCGAATTGTAAAATAATCAACAAAATATCCACCATAAAACATTCCAAATATATTACCAACAAATGCTGATAAATTTGTAAGTCCAACTTGATCTGCATTGAAATAATATGGTTTTGCTGAATATATTATTGTTTGAGTATTACTTAATAATGCAAGAATTAAAATTTGACACCCATAAATTAATCCACTCCATATAATTGCAGGTAAAAATAAATTAAATGGTCTAATAAATATACAAAACCAAGATCTTGAATCATTAAATTCTGTTTGTATAGGTTTAATCTTTTGCCAATAAGTGTTTAATTCACCCGTTTCAGATACAATCGATGAAACTTCATGATTTATTGTAGATTTAGATTGTACTTGTTCTAGGATAGATTTTTCAAATTCATCTTCCTTTGATAAATCTCTTACAAAATTTGTATCTTCTAAAAAGAAAAACATAATTATAAATAAAACACCATAAATCATTATTTGTATCCAATAACACCATCTCCAACCTGGTCCATCTACAATATAACCAGCGGCTACGGGTGCTAAATTACAACCAGCATATAATGCAAGAATTAATAAACTAAAGGCAGTGGATCTTTCATGTTGGAAAAACATATTTGTTGAAGATACTTCAGCAAGACTATCTACTGGACTAGCTGCTAATCCACTTAAAACATTAAATGCATTTAAAGCATTGATATCTTTTGCAACTCCACCAACAATTAATCCAATAATGGCAATTATTGTAGCAGAAAGATAAACAAATCTATGACCTAATTTAGCTGCTGTTGGTTGAATTAAAACTACACCAACACCTAAAAAGCAATAGCATAAAGCTGCACTATTATTGATTGCAGTATAATTTGTATTTAAATCTTCAACATAAACATCATATAATGGACCTGTAAAATTTGATGTACTTGATTGAATAAAACACCATAACCATAATAAACCAAATTGAAAATTTCGTTTCCTTTTTGACCATTTTAATGGATCATTAACATTTGATGAAGGTTGTGGCTGTAGAATAATATTATTATTACCATTTTTCTTGACTTCTAAATCACCTATCACATCAATTAATTGAACAGTACCTGGTACCATATCATATTGAGGTATTTCTATCTTTTCTTGATCAATCATAGCAATCCATTTTAATAGCAGATTTCAATCATTTTATTAGGAAACAATTTTGTTGATTGAGGGTTATCTATTGATTTTGTGATTAAATTGATCGGAATAGAGAACGCATTAAATTACTCGATTCTGTAATAAATTATTTTTTATTAGGTGGGGCGTTCACCGATAAATTACAGGTGGAGATATGATATCGATAAAATCTCAGGGCTCATAATTGTAATTTAGATTTATCTAACCGCTAATTTAATTAAGGGTTTTCAATACAAATTTTAATTATATTTATTTTTATGTACTCTATTTATACTGGTTTACCACCAATAAATTCACTCCATCTTTTAACTTCACTTGGAATATTAATTTCATTTGGTAATTCATCAAATGATATTTTATCACCAATTTTAACTTTCAAACATTCAGCAAATAATTTTGAAGTATTTGGTTCATTAAATAAAGGTATAGCAAAATCAATTGCATTTCTTCTCATTACATAATCTTCATCTAATAAATCTTCAGCTCTTGCTTTAGCCAAATTTATAACAGCACCAATTTTTTTATCTTGAAATATTTCTCTTAATGCTCTTTTATCAGTTTTTGGAAATTCAATAGTTTCAACTGATTCTGATACATAATTATTTAAATAATTTTTAACTGGATCACTTGCAGTATAGAAATTATAACCTAATCCACTTAATGTTTTAGCAACTAAACCTAATTTATCATTTGTTAAATCACCACCAAATAATATACCTTGACCTGGTTTTGGTACATGGAAATTCATTGTTGATTGTAATGAAGTCCAATAAGCTTCTAATAAATCTTTACCAAAACAAGCAACTTCACCAGTTGAAGCCATTTCAACACCTAAAAATGGATCTGCACCTGCTAATCTTGTAAATGAAAATTGTGGTACTTTAGTAGCAACTCTATCATATTTAATATCCATTAAATTTATTGGTTTTGGAATATTTTCTTTAATTAATGCTTTTACTGCAACTTCAATAAAATTAACACCTAAAACTTTAGATACAAATGGGAATGACCTTGATGCACGAATATTACATTCAATAACTTTTAATTCTGATTCTGAACCTATATCATTTTTAATAATTTGCATATTAAATGGACCAGTTATATTCCAAGCTTTTGCAACTTTTGAAGTGATTTCTTTAATTCTATTCATTATTTCTGGTTGTAAACTTTGTGGTGGTAATATTAATGTAGCATCACCTGAATGTACACCAGCATTTTCAACATGTTCACTAACAGCATGAACTAAAACTTCTCCTTCATTAGCAACTGCATCAACATCAATTTCTTGTGCACCTTGAATAAATTTAGAAATAACAACTGGATGTTCTTTTGAAACTTTACTTGCACTTTTCAATTTTGAATCTAATTCAGCTTGAGAATTAATGACTGACATAGCAGCACCGGATAAAACGTATGATGGACGAACTAAAACTGGATATCCAACTTCATTAGCAAAAGTTTCTGCATCTTGAATTGATGTTAATTCTTTCCATGCTGGTTGATCAACACCAATTGAATCTAAAATTTGTGAAAATTTATGACGATCTTCTGCTTTATCAATATCTTCTGGATTTGTACCAAGAATTTTACAACCTTCATTTTGTAAAGTCAATGCAATATTTTGTGGTAATTGACCACCAACAGAAACAATACAACCAGATGCAGTTTCTAATTCATAAATATCTAAAACTCTTTCCAATGATAATTCTTCAAAATATAATCTATCAACTTCATCAAAATCAGTACTAACAGTTTCTGGATTATAATTAATCATTATTGTTTTATGTCCACTTTCTCTTAATGCTCTTGCAGTTGAAACAGCACACCAATCAAATTCAACACTTGATCCAATTCTATAAACTCCAGATCCTAATACTAAAGTACCATGTTCATTAAATTCAATATCTGATGAAGTTGCATTATAAGTTGTATATAAATAATTTGTGTTTGCAGGGAATTCAGCAGCTAAAGTATCAATTTTTTTAACAAATGGAATAATACCAAATTCTTTACGAACTTTTCTAACTTCTAATTCTTTTGATCCAACACATAATCCAATTTGTTTATCACTAAAACCTAATTTTTTAGCTCTACTCATTAAATCGGAATTGATTTTTGATAATTCGCCAACTGATTCTAATTCTCTATACATGTTAACGATATTCATCAATTTGTATAAAAACCATTTATCAATCTTTGTTAAATCATGTACTTTATCAACTGAATAATTTTCATGTAATAAAGCTTGTCCAACAGCTAACCATCTTCTATCAGTTGGATTTTGTAAAACATCATCTAAATTTTCAAATTCATCACCTTGAAATCCAATATAACTTGGATCAATTTGTCTAATTGCTTTTTGAAATGATTCTTCAAAATTTCTACCAATAGCCATAACTTCACCAACTGATTTCATTGCTGATCCAATATCTCTTTTAACATGTTGAAATTTTGATAAATCCCATCTTGGAATTTTAGTAACCATATAATCTAATGAAGGTTCGAAATTTGCTGATGTAGTTTTGGTAACTGGATTTGGTAATTCTGGTAATGTATGACCTAAAGCAATTTTTGCTGCAGTATAAGCTAATGGATAACCAGTAGCTTTTGAAGCTAAGGCTGAAGATCTGGATAATCTTGCATTGACTTCAATAACTCTAAAATCTAATCCATCTGGTTGTAAAGCATACTGAACATTACATTCACCAACAACACCTAAATGTCTAATGATTTTAATAGCTGCTGATCTTAACATATGATATTCTTCATCGGATAATGTTTGAGATGGAGCAACAACAATTGAATCACCTGTATGTATACCCAATGGATCAAAATTTTCCATATTACAAACAGTTATACAATTACCAACACGATCTCTAACAACTTCATATTCAACTTCTTTCCAACCTTTTAATGATTTTTCAACAAGAATTTGTGGTGCTAAACTAAGTGATTGTGCAGCTAAATTTCTTAATTCTTCTTTATTATTAGCAAAACCAGAACCTAATCCACCTAATGAATATGCAGATCTAACAATAATTGGATATCCAACTGAATCAGCAGCTTTCAAAGCATCATCAACAGTTTCAACAGCTATAGATTCGGCAATTGGAATATCAATTTCTTTTAAAGCTTGAGCAAATAAATCACGATCTTCAGAAGTTTCTAAAGTTTTAATTGGTGTACCTAAAACTTTAACACCATATCTTTCAAAAACACCCATTTTATCTAATTTAACACCAACATTTAATCCAGTTTGTCCACCAAATGTTAATAAAATCCCATCTGGTTTTTCTCTTTCTATAATATAAGTTATATATTCTGGTGTAACTGGTAAATAATAAATTTCATCAGCTAATGAATGTGAAGTTTGATTAGTGGCAATATTTGGATTTATAAGTATAGATTTTTTATTAGCTTCTTTTAAAGCTTTTATAGCTTGTGATCCACTATAATCAAATTCACCAGCTTGACCAATTGATAAACCACCAGATCCTATAACTAAGACTTTTGATACATCAACTAAATTTGATGCATTTTCATCTTTGAAATTTTTCAATAAATCACCACCAGCATATTTCAATTGATGAGTTTTCAATGATGATGAAAATGATCTAGGTATATTCTTACTTAATTGTGATTTAAATGTATTTTTACATATCGTTGACAACTGACGTGTCAATATATATGTATTTATTATCATTGATAATGATTTTCTTTGAAAAAACTTGATTAATTAAAAAGAATAAGATGAGGAATATATAGAAAATGTTCAAATATAAAAAGTATTGGAAAAATTTTTTGCGCGCTTAACACTTGACTCATTATATACAATTACTACTTTAGTATTATGTATGGATTGCGGCTTTCTTGTGTGTGTACTTCACCGATTATATATGGTGACGTAAATTTCAACGCAGTTGAATCGTATGTGCTGGTGTTTGAGAGAAAAGTCTAAACTACTCTTGATAAGTTTTATATCTTTGATTTGTTATGATAATATTCAAATCGTAAAATGAATTGAAGAAACTGCAACTTAATGATTACTGTAAATTAATGATAAAAACATCGACAAAACCTAGCTATAAAGAAAACGTATAAATTATTGGTTTGAACTTTCGTAAACGACATAGTCATCTAGGTTTTTCCTATACAGTCACTATTTAGACTTTACCTAACATATACGAAAAAATTATAGGTTTTTGGTTTAATAACGAAAAAAAAATGATTTTGTAGCGAAAAATCATAAAATTTAAACGTCTTTGAAACAGCCGAATTGAGAGAATCTGACAAAGGTCGAAATTTTGAAACTAACTCAAATAGTTTAAGGTTCTGTATGGCTAATTAATGGAAGTTACTTGTTGTAAAAATTCAATTTCAATTTTTCTAACTGAATTTATTAAACTATATATCTTTTAGGGCAGCTTCTACTGATTCACTAGTAGTACAGTTTCTAGACTCGAAAATTTTGCGTAAGTGAACTTTTAAATTTATAATTAAAGTTTTTTCTTAAAAAAGTTTAAAGAATCAGGGGTTTCTCGTAATTTACTAATTCCGAGACCGTTTTGATATCATGCCGATTCAGCTTTCAATCTTATAGAGTCAATCTTAATTATTAATTCAATTGAAAGACAATTGGTAGTATTCAGTTTGCCGTTTCGAAACAGAATAATAAGGGTTTTGTGTAATGATCGAACGAAAAAGATTTTCAATATAGCAATGGATTGCGAAATTTAGAGATAAGATTTCAAGACTAAAATTGATACTAAAATTAAGGTTACAACGAAGACAAAATCACATGTTAAGCTTGAGTGAGAGCTATATCTATGAACTATCGTTGAGTGAAGCTGTTATGTTTGACAAATGGTTCTTTGAGTAACCGAATTCTAGAAGCTTATATCAATTTTGGAACGTGGAAAAATAAAAAATGGTATTAATTTATGCGTATTGTCTCTTTTTTCAATGCCGAATAATTAGACTAATCAATCGTAAGGCGTATTAAGTGATAAGGTTTTACTAAACTTAAAAAGTAACCAATTTTATTGATAAAAATTGAGGGTCCTAATTGAATTAATTTCAATTATGAATCTAATTTAGACTCTTCTAATCTAAATTGATGCAATACTCTACCCTTTGATTCTATTTTTTACAATTTTTTCATTTCTTATAATTTTTATTTTTTACAACCAAAATCAATCAATCATCACAACTTTGTGCAATTGGAAAATCATTTAGAGTCATTTCGAACAACTATCAGTATTAATGAGCTCATTCTCATTCAGTAACATAGGAAGTTTTGGTAGTATTAATTCACCAAAGAATAGTAATGTAAATAATGCTGCCACAGTTAATACCAAGGCTGATAATTACGATGATAGTGTGGTGGATCCAATAAATAATAATGATTCAATTAATGCAGATAACAATAATAATAAAAGAATCAATAAATTGAGAAATTATTCAATCAGTGAAGCATTTCATACAAGTAATAATCACAACAATAATACATTTGATTTTGGTGGTAGAAGTTATGTTAGCATGTCCCATCGACCTAGCTTGATAGCAAATGCTACATCTCCACAAATTAATACAGGTATCGAAGTTCATGAACAAACTGCTAATCTTGCCAATATTGGTGTTGTTGAAGGAGATTCAGAAGATTCAGATGAATATAATCATAAAAATGATTTATCAGAAGACCATGATCAAGATGAATCAATACATACAATATCCAAACCTACTCCCATCAATGATCAAAGAAAACATTCTTTTCAAACATTTTCAAGTACAACTCCTTTATTATCATCATCACCAAAAAGATACTATGCAGAAAATAATAATGCAATTCAAGATTATGAATCAGAAATCGGTATTAAAAGTCCAAAATCAAATGATGATTATCATACATCTTCATCAGGTGGAGAAAAAGCCCATCCATCAAAATTACATCAATTATTATTAAAACCAGTTCAATTTTTGCCAGGTGTATTTTTAGGAACATTGTTGAATATCTTAGATGGTTTATCATACGGTATGATTATGTTCCCGATAAGTGATCAAGTATTCAGTGGATTAGCACCAGCTGGTTTATCAATGTTTTATGTCTCATGTATTGTATCTCAATTGATTTATTCATTAGGTGGATCAGCATTTAAAGCAGGTATAGGATCTGAAATGATTGAAGTTACTCCATTTTTTCATACAATGGCATTGGCTATATCTAGAGAAATGTCTACCACAAATGATGATGCCATCATTGCAACAACTATAACTTCATATGCAATTTCATCAATTGTTACAGGTTTAGTATTCTTTTTATTAGGAAAATTAAAATTGGGAGTTTTAGTTGGATTTTTTCCAAGACATATCTTAGTTGGATGTATTGGAGGAGTAGGATATTTCTTAGTTGCAACTGGTATTGAAGTCAGTTCAAGATTAGAAGGTGGATTAAATTATAATTATGAAACATTCAAATATTTATTTTATAATCACATCACTTTATTGGAATGGACCATTCCTTTGATCTTAGCATGTATTTTGATTTTATTACAACATAGATATCATAATTCATTGATTGTTCCATTATATTTCATCAGTGTATTTATGATATTTCATTTGATTGTGTTATTGATACCTAATTATACATTAACCGATGCAAGAAATCAAGGTTGGATATTCCCAGCTGTAGAAGATGATGAACCATGGTATAGCTTTTATGAATTATATAAGTTTCAATTAGTTGATTGGTTAGTTATTCTTCGACAATTACCAACAATGCTAGCATTGACATTTTTTGGAATATTACATGTCCCAATCAATGTACCAGCATTAGCAGTTTCAATAGGAATGGATGACATAGATGTAGATAGAGAATTAGTAGCTCATGGTTATTCAAATGCATTATCTGGTTTAGTTGGTTCTATTCAAAATTATTTAGTTTATACCAATTCAGTATTATTTATTCGTGCAGGTGCAGATGATCGATTTGCCGGAGTCATGTTGGCAATTGTAACTGGTATAGTAATGATGGCAGGTCCAGTTGTGATTGGTTATATACCAGTTTGTGTTGTTGGAGCATTAATTTATTTATTAGGTTATGAATTATTAAAAGAATCAATTTATGATACTTTTGGTAGATTAAGAAAAATTGAATATACTACAATTATAATTATAGTTGTTACCATGGGAACAATTGATTTTGTTGCTGGTATAGGTATTGGTATTTTATTAGCATGTTTATCATTTGTTGTAGAAGCAGGTAGAACACCAGTTGTTCAAGGTATATATTCAGGTAATGTAGCTAGATCAACAGTTTTAAGACATCCAAAACAACAAGAATTCTTGAAAAATGTTGGTGAACAAATTTGTATTGTAAAATTACAAGGTACAATTTTCTTTGGATCAATTGGTGGTGTTGAAAAAGAAATTAGAAAAATATTTGAACATGATAAATTTAAATTAAATCCAATTAAATATTTAATAATTGATATGAAGGGAGTGATAAGTTTAGATTTTTCAGCAGCTGAAGGATTTAGAAGAATATTAAATTTAACTAATGAATTTAAAACTCAACTTATAATTTCCTCAGTCATTGAAGAAGATGATACAATTAAAGGTTTAAGAGATGCTGGATTATTTGAAAATGTAATAACACCAATTGAATTATTTAGTTCATTAAATTATGCATTAGAATGGTGTGAAAATTCATTTTTGAAAACTTATAAATCATTGAAAAAGACAAATCAAAAACAAGTTTCAAAAAACAATATTATCCCACATTCCAATTCATTTAATCTGAAACTATTTGATGATTTTGGTACTCCAAGAACTACACAAGTTTATCAAGCAGCTAGTAGGACAGTTTATGATGAACAAAAAATCCATTCAAAATATCATTCAAATTCAAATTCATTATTCAAAAAGCAACCATTGCCTTTAATTATGATCACATTCCAAGGATTATCCAATAAAGATACAGAATTTTGGTCAATTCTATCCCCATATTTCATAAAAGAAACCATACCTGAAAATTTACAATTTTATGACACATCAAATGATGAACCAGCATTTTTTATTGTTGAAAGTGGATTGATTCGTACTGTAGTTAAATTTGAAAGTGAAGGTAGAGAATTACATTCAAGTATATTACCATTAGTTGCATTTGGTGATTTTGATGATGCTTCACAATATAGACAATTCACATATACAACAGTTTCAGATTCAATTGTTTGGAAATTAACAAAATTGAAATTAAAAGAAATGCTTTCTAAAAATGGTTCAAAAGGTGAAGAAATATATCATGAATTATTAGAAATTGAAGCTAAATTAATTAGAGAACGATTTGATATAATGACTGCAAATTTAATAATATCAGGTTAAATATATATTTTTCTTATCAATAACAAACTATCTTTGTGTAAGCAACCACCACTTTTTTCTGTGAAACCCGAAAAGGCGAAAACCTGACTTTTTTTTCTTATCAACAACTTCAATATGGTCTCAATTAAAAATATTGTTATATCAACAATATTATTAACTCAAGTTCAATCAGTTTCAATTTTTTCAAAAGCTTTATCAATTATTAAACCAAATGATATTTCAATTTCACAAAAATTACTCACTTTCAATAGATATTCAATTGAAACTTTACCAGATACGAAACCCGTTCCTGGAGATTCACCAATTCAAATTTGTGATGTAAAAGAATCACAATTATTATCATTAGAAGAAATTATCATATCACCAAATCCACCAAAAGCAGGATCTAACTTGACATTCACTGCTACTGGATTTATAAGTGAAACAATTGATGATGGAGCCTATGTTGAAGTTGAAGTTAGATATGGTTTTATTAAATTAGTTCATCAAACATTTGATTTATGTGAAGAAATACAAAAAGTCGAATTAGAATGTCCAATTCAAAAGGGTAATCAAATTATCTCAAAAGTTGTTGAAATCCCACAAGAAGTCCCACCAGGTAAATATTTAGTCAATGCTAGAGCATATACTAAAGATGACGAATATATTACATGTTTGACTGCTCAAATTGAATTTCCCGTACAATAATAAGTAGAGTATAATATATACATTGTGAAGCATTCCAAATACGTAGAAATGTAAGATGATGCGGATTGATTACATAAGAAAAAAAATCAGATTGAAAAATATCTAAATCTTTTAATCAACTCATTCTTTATCTTTTAAATGATTGAATTTGAAAACTATTTTTCGATTCAAATATTCTTTATAATACTAAGGGAGACTTTAGAGACCGCGATCATTATATCTGTCTTATTATCATTCATAAATCAAAGATCTCACTCCAACCAAAATAATAATGACGTTACAAATTTGATAAAAGTACAAAAAAATCTAAAATTTCAAGTTTGGTTTGGTGCAATATTAGGTTTACTTATTTGTTTTATAATAGGTTTATTATTTATTGTGGTATTCTATTTCATAGGGAAAGATTATTGGTCATATACTGAACGATTATGGGAAGGAATTTTTTCAATATTATCAAGTTTAATAATCACAATCATGGGTGTTGGATTACTTAGGATTAATAAAGTTATGAAATTAAAATGGTGGATCAAATTAGGTGATGCTTATGATGATCAAGCTATAGATGAAGAAGGAGAGGAAGAAATTGCAAAATTGGGTCAAGAAGATGATACTCAAAGTTATGGAGGTACAAGATCAAGTTCAGAAAGTGAGAGTATCCCATTAACTACTTCAAATAATAGACCTAAACGTATCATTCACAAAAAGAAAGCTGGTTTTGGTAAGAAATATTTTTTGGCTATACTTCCATTAGTAACTACATTAAGAGAAGGTTTGGAAGCAGTTGTTTTCATTGGTGGTATTGGTATGTCTCAACCATTAACTTCTATACCTTTATCTATAATCTGTGGTATATCATTTGGATCAATAATTGGTTACATGTTATATAAAGGGGGTAACAAATTATCATTACAATACTTTCTTATATGTTCAACATGCTTTTTATACATTGTAAGTGCTGGTTTAATCAGTCGAGGTGTTTGGTTCTTAGAATTAGAAAGCTTTGTACGTAAATGTGATGGCCTTGATATAAGTGAAACTGGTTCTGGTCCTGGTTCATATGATATATCCACTTCCGTATGGCATGTAAATTGTTGTAATGGATTAAAAGATGGTTGGTGGATGGTCTTAAATGCAATAGTAGGATGGACAAATTCAGCAACTTATGGAAGTGTAATTACATATATTTGTTATTGGTTATTTGTAATTATATGGTTAAGATTAAAATTATATGAAGAAAAACATGGAATCTTACCATTTATTCCAATAAAATGGCAATTGAATAGACTAAGGAAAAAAATTAGATTATATGAATTAAGATGTAATCAAGATGAAACTCCACAAGAAAATGAATTACAAGCTGAAGCTCAAGGATTACTAGATCTGTAAATAGACAATTTTATACATTATTCATCTAAATTTTCTAATATTGGTTTACGTTGCCATTTCTCTTGAGCAAAATATCTTGGTTCATCAAATACATGATATCTATGACCTCTAACACCATCCCCTTTGAATAAATTTGGCATACGTAAATTATAATCAATATCTTCTTCATTAATAAAATGATTTCCATAATAGAAATCCAAATCCGTGTCATTCCATTCATCATCATTGAGTAATTTGAATTTTGCAATTTGTAATTCTGTATCTGTAATTGTTGATCTTGAAATTCTTGCATAAGCAACTTTTTTCAAATTTCTAAATAAAATATATTCACACCATCTATCCCAATCAGTTGAATCAATATCATACATTCTTGATTTTTCAGAAACATAAGTATTATAATTTCCAATCAATGGCTCAGTGACTAAATAACTCAATAAAACCATTGGATTCAGTGATCCACTCATGATTTCTTCCAATGCTAAACTTTGTAATCTACGATCTTCAACATCTTCTTCTTGACCAGAATGGAATACAACAACATCAACGTATTGTCCATAAATATCCAAAGTTGCATGAATTGCAGGTGCTAATTCACCAACTGGTGAAGGTAATAAATAATGTTTGGATTCAACAATTGGAAATTTTGAAAGTAATGCAGCACCCCAAGTATGTTTATTTGGACCTGGACCATAATCAACGTACATACCTAAATCTTCAGCTATCTTTTGTGTAAAATCTCTATTACCTCCAATCAATCTTTGTGTATCAGTTTCTAATAATCCAATAATATCAACTTGTGCTTCTTCTAATAAATTTTTCATTCTAGTTTCACTCGACCACATATCATTATCTAAACCAAAATGAACACACCAAATACCAGCAGTGAAACTTTGTGAGTCTGAATTATATGGCTTTGGTATTTCTGATGGGTATCTTTTGATGAAAATGGTTAATATTAATGCAGTCAAGACTGTCAATAAAGTAATTGTTTGTTTGAATAATTTAATACTATTGAAATTTATTTTGGTGATTTCTGATTTTCTTAAATTATAATTGGCAATACCACAAAGTATTGCGAAATATGATGACGCTAAGATTATATCAGTTCTTTCTCTTAATAAAGGTCCTCCAGGGACAAATGCATAAGCAACAATCCAAACACTTCCTAAAGATAATACAATGTTTATAAAAAAACCAATTGAAAAAACGGCTGATAAATTATATCCATTAATTGATTGCCAAATAATTGGTGTGATTGATACAAGATAAAATGTGTAAATTGAACTTCCCAAGAATCCAATCCAATGTTTAAAATAATATAATACAAATGCAGATCCACCACCAATTACTAAATTATAATTCCAACTACTTACAAAATTTGGATGAGTTTTAACAATGAATATAATACCTAATATGAATGCTGCAAAATGTGGTATTGCTCCAGTTATTGGTGTTGGTCCTCTAATTGGAAATCCTTCCCAACTCCATAATGCTAAAGTACCAGAATCGGATAAATAAGATACAAGTGAGAAATAATAACCACCAAATCCAATAGCTCCTAATAATAATGAACCATTTGGTTGAATTAACTGTTTGGAATCCTTTTTGGAAGTTTTTGTGAAAAAGGCAGCTAATAATCCTAAAAGAATACCTACCTCGTTAAAACCACCATTTTCTTTATGCATAATTGGCCATATTGGATTATTTGAGTAATTCGAATATTTAAAAACTGATGTGATTAAAAGTCCAAGTGTAAATGAAACTATATATGAGTTGACATTTTTCGCTTGGTTAGATAATGTATTAAATTCAGTAATTGTTGATAAGACTCCAAATACGGTACCAATTGTGATTGAAATCAATTTTTGTTCTGGATCTTGTAGTTTATAAGCTCCAATACCAAATAATACAGTCAAGATTCTTGATATTTGAGGATATTTGATGGCATATGAACGTATGAATTTAGGTGCAACTAATATTGGAGCTAAAAACATTGAAATTATAACTGCCTCATATCCAGATAATCCCATATGCCATAATGGGAAATACCAAACACATAAAAATAAAGAAGTAACCACAGTCCAAAACATATATGAGTTTACAATGTTAATGAGGAATTGTAAATTTTCAAAAGTTTCATTTTCTTTAATTACAGCTTTTACTTTTTCAATTCCAGTAACATTTGGTTTCTTCAATTCGACCCCATTTGAATTTATGGAAACTTCAATCTTTTTAAAATCAATTGCTGACCAAGAATCAAATAAAATATCAAAGAAAATCAATCCCCATTCAAAGTATGCATATATTGAATATGCACCAGGTCTTACATGTACTTTATGTTGTATAAACCAATAAATTAATGGTATTATAGTACCAAAGAAACTAACAGCTGAATAAAATCTTGCACTTCTTTGATATGAACCCTTTGGAGATAATAAAGTTGTTGCTACCGTCCAAGGAATAGTTAAAACCATATAACTAATCATAAACACATCATGAGCATCATGATGATCAGTTGAAGTAACATACATCCAACCACCAGCTGTAAAAGTTCTTAAAGTTCCTGAAATCAATGCAATATAAGGTAGGTAAGAATTTTGTTTAAATAAACTTATGAAATTAAATGCTAATAATAAAAATCTAGGACCAGCAGTCAATGCAATTATAATTTGGAATACAGATCTTTCAGGATATCTATCACCAATTGTTGCTGAAACACTAGGAAACCATTCTTGAGGATACCCAAATGAAGAATTTTGAACAATTTTATAATAATGTAGATAACATCCCACAATTAATGCACAAATGAATGATGACGATGCAAATAATGTATGTAAATGAGAGATTATACTAGCATTGAACTTGATTATCTCTTTAGATCCTGACTTTTCATCAGTCATTACAAAGTTGATAAATTGATTGTGCGTGTAATTTCAACAATATTCACCACCAGTTAAATTTGATGTTTTTCAGATTATCACTAGACAAAAATTTACAATCAGAAGATTGATCGATAACAAATACATATAACACAACTAAAATAATGGGTATGTTTTCAAAAACGAAGTAGGGCCGAGATTCAATACTAACACGTTTTTTTCAGGAAAATTGGATAGTTATGAATATCATAAGAGACCAGAATTAGTTTCATTTGATGACATCGATTACTCAAATTTAAAGGAAGTTGAAGATGCAAGAAAATCAATGTTAAGAGAACAATGGATCAGAGTATCGGAATTGAAAGTAGCACATGAAGCTGTTAGAAAATGTAGACAATATCATCATGAAGATGCAGGTAGAAATTGTAAATCATTAATATTGAAATATTTAAAGATGTTAGAATCATATCCAATACAAGGTTATCAAGGATACCAAAAGAATGATCCATCTAAATAGATCAAATTGCATTATCATCATATCAAATCTACCCTAAAATTTCACTATTTATTTAAATAACAGACACAACAATTCAATCATTATTTCCACACATGTACATTACGATTATATACTTAATATATAACAAAGGTTTATATCGATTTATAACTTGTAGTTTTATAGTTTTACTTGGGTCGTGCAATATTCATAATATTTAACCAATGAAATCTGTTGATTGAATGCTACCGAAGTATTTTATTTTGTTAGTGAGAAAAACTACTAACAATTGAAAAAATTTAAATTGAACAATTTCATTAATCTATTCAAATCATGTTTCGTTTAGGTGCAAAACAAGTTGCTCGTACAGCAGCTCCTCAAGCAAGGTATGTCAGACCAATCTCACAATTGAATGATAAAACAATTACTAACATACTATAGAAATTATGCTACATTAAGAGAAATTGAAATGAGATTAAAATCAATTAAAAATATTGAAAAAATCACAAATACAATGAAAATTGTTGCATCTACAAGATTAAATAAAGCTCAAAGAGCTATGCAAGCATCAAGAGTTTTTAACGAACCAGAATCTGAATTTATTAAAAATACTGAACCAGCTAAAACTGAAGAAGAAAGTGAACAAAAAGCAACTCCTGAAGAAAAAACTTTAATAATTGCCGTTTCATCAGATAAAGGTTTATGTGGTTCTATTCACTCACAAATTGCAAAAGCTACTAGAAAAAGAGCTAGTGCCTTAAATGGTAATGTTGATATTGTTGCAATTGGTGATAAAATTAAAGCTCAATTAACAAGAACTCATCCAGAAAGTGTTAAATTAGCATTCAATGGTATTGGTAAAGAAGCTCCAAACTTCACTGAAGTTGCTTTAATTGTTGATGAAATCTCAAAATTAGGTCAATATGAAAATGTTGAAATCTTATATAATAAATTTGTTTCAGGTGTCTCATTTGAACCATCAACATTCTCAATCTTCACTTCAGATGCTATTGCAAATGCTCCAGGTATCAATAAATATGAATTAGAAAATGAAGAAATCACAAAAGATCTTTCAGAATTTTCATTAGCAAACAATTTATTAACTGCCATGGCTGAAGGTTATGCTTCAGAAATCTCAGCAAGAAGAAATGCGATGGATAACGCTTCAAAGAATGCTGGTGATATGATCAATAGTTATTCAATTTTATATAATAGAACTAGACAAGCCGTTATTACTAATGAATTAGTCGATATTATTACTGGTGCTTCATCATTGGATTAAACAAAATATACGTAATGAAATTATCTATTAAAACTCTATTAATCTACTTTAATTGCTCCATGTATTTTTCGTATAAATATTAACCCAGTTAAAACTCCAATAGCTCCTCCTGCAATACCAATGAGGAAACATGCTAAACCCATATAACTGAAATATAATAATATACTTACAAAATCATCAACATTCAAATATGTGAAAAAGTAATATATTGAGTAAGAATAGATGTACCAACCAATACTTGATCCAACTTGAAATGATAACCAACACCAATTAGGTTCATTATATATCACTAATGAAATATAAATAGCTATTATTGACGATTGCATAATGATGATAATTAGCATTAAAGTGGTTAGGAAAAGAAATCCATACATATAGTAAAATGTAGTCTTTTCTAACCAAACTGAGTTAAATATGAATAATAGTTCGACAAAAACAATTCCAAATGGTATCAAACCATATATGGCAACACGTTTAATGTAGGTTAATAAAGTTTTCTTGATAGATATGGGTGTTTTCTTTTTTTCACCAGCTTGATATTTAACATCAAATCTTTTATAATTACCATAAGAACCAGCTATAATTCCAAATGGACATTGAATTAAGATAAATATTAGCACAAACACTACTATTGTACCAAATGGTAATGCAGTAGATGCTTCTTTGAACCAAACAAAAAAGTTTAATATCAAAATGAACATAAACACCAGTACGGGCAATGTGGCGGTGAATAATAATGATAAAATTGTGGATTTAAAAGAATCATATGGTTTGTTTAGATTATCATTATTGAAAACTTTATGTAAAATTATTCCTGTGTAAGAACTGATTAAACCCGATAGTATGAAACAGAATAGTGATAAAGCAAATGGATGATGTGAATGATTTTTCGAGTTAATCAAGATTGTGATGACTCCGATAGCAGTAATAAATAATTGTATACCTCCTGAAACTAAGATTGTCAAAAATAATGGGCCATTTGGAGGATTATTCACTTCATTTATCATGTTTTTCCAACCAACAGTTTCATCTTGTTTTGTTGATGGTAATTTAGGACTTTTCAAATCTTTCTTCAAGACTTTTATTAACACAATCATTACAATCAATGATCCTAAAAATATCAAAATCAATGAATTTATAAATGAAATCCAATGTATATGTACATGACCAGTTTCATTTTCATAATATAAATCCCATCTTGATTCATAATCGATTGATATATCTTCTCTCCAATAAACAGAATACGTATAAGGAATCAATGTTTTCTCTTTTATCAAATTTCCATCTTTATCTTTCTTAATTTTTAATGGAAAATTTTGAAAATCTTTTGATGAGCCTGGACATTGTTCATTGATAACTGATTTTGGATATACTTCGAAACCAACAATCGTGTTTCCTTGTTTTTCTTTATGATACCTTATAACTAACATGACATGATTATGTATATAACTAATTTCATCTTTAACAAAACCTAATGGAAACCCAGCTGCATAATATTTATTTCTTTGATTTGAACTTTCAAATGTTGTTGCACCAGGCAAACCATCAATCAGCCAATGAGTGACATAATTATTCTTTATCAATTGATCTGCTCTAGAAACTCCTCTCTCACTAGCTCTTAAATCACATAATCGATTACAAGGCATATCAATACCAAATTTTAAATCATATCCACTTTGCCATATTCGATCACCTTTGATGATTTCACCTAAAGATAGGTGGACTGGCTTTGCACCATTCATTGGAGGACATACAAATGGTAAATTGTGATAACTATATGGTAATTGAGTTTTATCAGATTCAATTTTATTAGTCAACAAATGTACTTTTTCTCCATGTTGATAATAATTTGGTGAGAATCCTAGATTAAATCCATTAGTTATTGAAACTAGATATAGTAGATATATCAATATCATATGTTTAGCGAATGAATAAGTTAATTCTATTTGTTTATTTTGACACTTTTGTTAAACACAAAATTTAAATCTAATTTTTTTTGTAGCCTTGCATTTTTTGAAGGGTCCACTAAATACGAACAGAGACGATAGAGTTATAAATAAATATATATTACTTATCTTTCAATGATTCCATTGCTTCCCGAATTAGATAATTTCCTTTTGGATCCAAATTTAATGCAATGGTGAACTCTTTGATAGCTGAGAATTTGTCATTTTGAATATTGTATAATTGTCCTAGTAAGAAATGCACACTTGCTTCATCCGGAGCTAAGTTTTTTAAGACTTCAAAACTCTTTAATGCTAAGTTGTATTGTTGTTGACTAAATAATAATTGTGCTTTTTTGAAAATTGGTAATGGATTTAATGGTTGTAATTTATTAGCTAATTCATATTGTTTCAAGGCTAATGATTTCTTATTCAATTTTTCCAACACCATACCAACACAACAAATAAGAATTATATTTATCGGGTTTATTGATACTGCTTTACGGAAATGGTAATCTGCTTTTTCAAAATCACCAAGATTTATGTAAACCATACCAATACCATAAAGAGCATTATAATGTCTAGGATCCAATAATAAACTAATTCTAAAATTCTCTAATGCTGTTTCATAATTATCATTACCAAAATATTCATGTCCTTTAAGAGTGTAAGCATATGTGAATTTTTGATCTAGTTTGATTGCCTTGTTAAAACACCGTATAGCTTCATCTGGTTCATGAGTCAATGAAAACAAATTCCCAATTGTACACCACGTAATGGGCAGATGTATATCTAAATCATGTAATTCATTTGCTAAATAAGTCAATTCGACTTTTTTATGTAAATGCCATAATAAAGTTGAAAAATATTCCATATCTTCTAATCTTGTTCGATCAATTTGTCTTAGTTTGTTGAAATAATATTCAGATTGTTTATAATTGACAATCTCATAATGTAATCTTCCAAGTTTTGCCAAAACCCAAGGTGAATTTTTTTCAACTTCACTTAAGGTTTCCAATATTCGAATTGCTTTGTAACAATCATATTTACACATACTTTTATATGATTTTCCAAATATAGTCAAAAGTCTTAATAGATATTTTTCACTTTTTTCGATCTCTTTTGTGATAGTGATGGAAGAATTTGTAGAATTTGAAGAAGCTGTATTAATTGTTTCAACTTGGTTTCTTTTCAAATTCCTCTTTTTGGGTGTTTCTTGTGGTGCAGATATTAATCTAGATGTAATTTTGGAATATGTTTTGTTCTTATTTGGTTTTGTAAATTCAAAGTCACTATTTGTTGTATTTAAATTTGATTTCTTTAATGGTTCTGTCTTCATTCTTGGAGTTGAGAAGTTAAATTCATCATGTATGGTTGGTGTTTTCAATTTGGAATTAAATGGGTTTGATAAATCAACAATATTTTGCTGTTTAAATATTGTCTTGACTCTTATGTTGACACCTAATTTACATAATTCTTGAAATGCTTCAAAATTAAATTGATTCAATTTTAAACTTTGAGTATAATTAATACAACTATTCTTGATATCATTGATACCTTTGTATAAATCACCTAATAAGTGGAATATTGTAGATGGATCAGGTAGTATATCTCTATTATTTTCATAATCATATTTATTATTCACAGTGGCACCTTCATATGAACTTTCAATTTTAATAAGTTGATAAATCCCTTCTTTACATTTATCTAGATGTAAACAACATTTTGCAAATATAAAAGAACATCCTAAATGATTTATATTTGTCAATTCAATCAATTTAGAATAACATGTCTTGAATTTATTTTGTTTATATAATGTTAAACAATATAAATAATATGAATCTAAGTCTGTATTTTGTGCCAACAATCGTTCACATAGAAACTCTGCATTTCTATAATTAGACGTATCTAGTGAATGTATGATTACAGATCGTAGATATTGTTGTATATATTGTTGTTGTGGTTCTTCATCATTCATTTTAGTATGATTACGAATTTGTTATTGCGCATTAAAAATTATTTATATATTAAATTTTATTTATCATTTTTTTGATTTTGCATAAAATGTATGAGATCCTGATCCATCATTATTATAAGCCAGCAGTTTATAATCATATTGAGAGTTTTGTCTTGAAGGTGGTTTAAAATTATCAAAATAACCAACGGTAGGTGAGTCATTTGGTGAAGATTGATTACCTGATCTTGGTGATAATAATCCAGAAGCTAATAAGTAAGGTGAAGCAAATCCATTTTGACTTGTAGATTTAGGTATTTGAGGTGTTTTTGGTGTGGATAATCTTTTTGTATCAATGGTTAATTTTGGTATTTCATCAGAAACGTCGAAATCTTCATCACCTCTCAAATAACCTTTTGCTCTTAATTCTTCATCTTTTAATTTATTCTCTTCTCTAGCTTTAGCTAATAATTCTTGAGCTTTCAACAAACTAACTGTTGGTGTTGAACATGAACTGACTACAGGAACTGAGTCATCAATATCTATAGTAGCTGTCATCAATGCTTTTATCCAACCTCTCATTTCATCTTCTGACTCAACAGCAAAATAATGAGTCTTAGGTTGAGTAAATGTCAATCCCTTTTTAAAACCAGGTGCAGGAGGTACTAATTTAAAACAGAAATTACCAGCAAATGTAGTTGATGCATATATAGCAGCATATTTATCTGATTTTTCAGCTTCCTCCATATTAATAGGTATCACTTTATGAGCAGTAATATCGATTAAACCTTTTTCTTTTTTATCTTTTAATGATGTGAAATATGAAAGTCTAGTACCATGAAGACAAAAATATCTTGTTCTCCATGCTAATGTATTACTTGATCTTTTTGACATATAACCAGAATAATTTGATGTTTTTATAGCTTCATCGGGAGTAACTTCACGTATACCTTCTTGAAACGCAGAAGTTTTCAGCTTTCTTGAACCAGTCAAATTACGGAAATTTTGTGTCGAAGTGGTACGTAAACTTTTCAATCTTGAAGCACCAGGCTTTTGAGTTGATAAATTTGCTGCAGAATCACTTGCAATTCTTCTATCATCTTGTGTAAGTATATCTATAGATTTGGATCTAACTGTATTTGATTTTTTAGGTGAGAATTCAGTATTATCAATGTCTAAATAAGATTCTTTTTTTGGTGATTTTAATTTATCATCAAATTCATTTGGTAAAACTGGGGTATTATGTTCGGTAGATAAGAAACTGAATAATGAACTATGACGTTTATGTTGAACTGAACTTTTTCTTTTATGTGAATTAGCTTCATATATTGATGATGATTGTCTTGTATGAGCAAATACTTGATCTTCATTTAGATTTGTATTCAATGCACTTTCTGGTACTTTTTTGAAATCAGCAGCTGGCATCAAATGTTTATCATCTTGTATAGTAGTAGTAGCCGCAGTTGGTGGTGAGTCAACTGATGATTCAGTTGAAATGGTTCTTGATATTTCAAATTGTTGTTGTTTAAGTTTCTCAATAGTTTTATTAATTTGAAATCTTTCACCAAATGAACTAATTTCTAATTCTTTTAAATGAGCTAAATCTAATTCTAATAATATTCCACCATTAATTTTTTGTTGTTCAAAAATTTCAGCCGTGGCAGGATCAAAATTACAACTAATGAAATATTCTTTAACTTGACTTGGCGTCCAATCTGAAACTTGAGACAGTAATGGTTTGATTAATGATGAGTCTGATTTATTAAGTATTGATTGTTTTGGTTTTGAAAATGAAGTTTGTGATTGATTAAATGTGGGATGTTCTTCAATTTTACTTGAATTATTTGAGATGGTGGTGGTATTGGTATTATTTGAAGTATCTGCAGATGATACTTTTCGTTGAAGTCTAGATCGAGACCTTGAGATGTTATTGGTTTCTTCAGCATTGAATTTAACGGTGAATGAAGCTGGATATAAACCAACTTCACCAGTTAATAAATTTTTACCAAGATACCAACCATCATTATATTCAGAATCATCGGAGATCACTTGTATTTTATCTCCAACCTTAAGACTAAGTTCATCTTCCAATCTTGAACTAAAAGATTTGATACAGATATAGATGTCTGTCATATTTGAGGAGTAAGATTAAATTGAATTTTTTTTTTTTCTTATTTGTTTATTTTGATGTTGTTAATTACTTTTTTGTATGGGCTTATGTAATCTTTCGCGGTTTATTTTTGCCAATAATTAACTAATTATATTGACCCACTTGCAACAACCATTTTGCAGCTACACAATCATTATTTGAAGAGATGACAGAATGGAGTTGGAAAGATTGTAAAGAGTGCATGAATTTACTCGTGAAAAGCTGATATTGAGATAACTAATCGACGCAAATTTACCTTCCTAATCGAGTAGTAAGGCTATAAACTTTAAAGTTTAATAGTACTTACCTGGAAAGCTTTTAACAAGACTTGGAATTTTATTAAAACTTTCATATGATCAGATGAGATGAGATATTAATGGCGTTCATCGGTGTTCATTAAAAACAGGGCGCTTGGCTGTAAATCTAGACTCGTTGAGATGCACTATAATTTAAATTTTTTGTGTTTGGTCTACACAACTAATATGCAAATTTGTCAATCTTTACTCATACAATGCAATTCAAGCGAATAAGAAACTATCCACATTTATGAAATTCTAATCAAAGATACTTTTACACCTATGTGGTTAATTCTTTTGGAAGATTTCTATAGTTGACGGCTAAGAGTTGTTGGATCAGAGTTTTCTTTGGATGAAATCAAAACCCGTAAGGGCAACTCAAGTAATGTCAAATAAGACAATCTTATTATTATGAAGTATAATAATATATTTGTATGATATGTCTGATCTTGTGCTGTCTTAAAAAACTTGTCTTTGTTTTACGACACTCACATTTAAATTTTGATATTGTTTTTTCTTTGTAATCAGTTATCTATTTCATGGAAAGTTTTATTAACATTTTACAACTGATAAATCCATCAGAAGGAAATTATATACAAAACCTAAATGAAAATCTTAAAACTAAAGACTCTTTTATTATCCTCGAGTCACTCAATGAATTAAGTGAAAGATTATTAATGATGAATGGTTTGATCGCTGAAAGGATCTTGCCATCAAGTTTAGGTTCTAATATCATATCAATATTGAGTAATCCAAGTTATCTCGAAGAATTAGAATTACAATTAGTTGCATGCAGATGTTTATACAATTATCTAGAAGTGAATCAAGACTTTATACATAATACCTTACATGCAATTCCCATACTTTGTTCGAAATTAGACAATATAGAATTTATTGATTTAACCGAACAAGTATTGGCAACATTAGAAATTATGAGTCAAGAAATCATATCACATAACTCAATCATACAACATGATGGATTACTCAAGTGTTTTTCATTTTTTGATTTTTATACAACTCATACTCAAAGACAAATTATGAAAATCATAAAAAATACTACTGAAAATATCTCACATAATAATTTTAAAAAAATTGAAAACATCATTGGAAATTTGATTGATGTGACTAATAATCAAGATAATCAAATTGTTGAAAATGCTTTGATTTCAATTGCAAGAATTATACAAAGTTTTAGAAATCAACCAGAATATTTACAAACATTATTTGATAAAAGAGAAGATTTAATAAAACAAATGGTCAATATTGCATCGAATTACAAAGCAATTAAAATCAGTGAATCATCAAGTTTGTTTTTATTAAAGTCTTTGAATGTGTTGGTAAATGTTAGTATTGAAATTACAAGAATTTTCATATCGAATAATCTAATCTTTGAATTGATAAAAAACTTAAATGTTGAAAATTTAATGAATTCAAAAGAAAAAACTATTCATTGTATTCATTTGATTGGAAGTTTATTACCAATAAATTATACAGATTCATTATTTATAAGTTATAAAAAAGATGAATTATCGAAAAATCTAAAAGTTGAATTGTACAAAGAGATTTCAGATGATTATTTAAAGTTTGTTAATGAAATTTGGGATTTTTTATTATTAAGTTTCCAAGCAACTATGGATTTAGAATTGAGAAGAAAAGTATTAATTAATATTTATAGAATAATAACATCAGATATTGAGTTTGGAAAAATTAAAAACTTTGCAAATTTAGCAGGAATCTTAGCTTCAGTTGTAAATCAATACCAATCAAACATAAAAGTAGATCGATATGATGATGATGTAGATATGGATGACGAAAATGAAGTTGATGAAGATGAAGAAGATGATGATGATGACGATGACGAAGATGAAGATGAAGATAGTGATTTTGAAAAAGAAGATGTTGGGAAATTAAACCTATTAATGCATTTGAAAGTTGCCTTACAAATTACTCAAAAAACACTTGAAAAATCACCACGATATATGTCAATTTTTGAAAAGGAAGGAATAATAAGTGATACAATGCAAATAGTACTTTTATTAAGAGATAAAGACTTGGAATACGAACCCAAACCAAGTCATACCTCATATTCAAAATATATAGATGTTGAATTTACTAGAGAATATGAGTTCGGATTATCGAGTCGTGAAATATATTCAAATATAGTTAAATATGCCAGTGAAATTGAAAAAGTATATTTATCAACAAAAATTGAAGACAATATACTGCAACATATGAAAATAATTGAAGAATTCAAATTGGTAAAAAAAAATAAACTTGATAGATCGCAATGGATTGAGTTATGGACTCAGTTAAATTATGCTTTAAATGGAGCTTCTAGTGGTGTTCAAATATCAAGTTTTGAATTGATTTCATCCGGTTTAGTTGAATGTTTGATTGATATATTAGAAGAAGAATTGCCAATAGATACATTTAAAGAAATTTTTCAAGAAAATGTATTTTTAATTTCAAAATTACAAGAAGCATTAACAAGATCAGAATCATTTGAAGTCATTTCTACTAATCTGCGAGAAAATCAAGCTTCAATGGCAAATCAAATAAAACTTAAATTATTTAATGAAGATAATCATGAAAATTTAGAACTAGTATTATCGGTTCATGCAATTGCCACATTTAAAACGGTTTATGAATTTTTAAAACTTCGTTTCAAATTTGAAGATAATGTTGAGTTTTTAATCGATGGAGAAGTTATACCTAATGAAACTACAATTTATGGTGCCATCTATAGGTCATTACAACAACAACCAGATAAATTAGTTGAAGCTAATAAATTATGGTCAACTGTTCATAATGTGTCATTTAGAAAAGTCCTGTCAGAAGTCAAAGAAGCTCCATTTATCAATTATACAGTATATGAAGAATTAGATTATGGAATTACCACCAATATACTCAAGTTATTAAAAATATTATTCAAAATGAATTTGAAGATACCTGTTAAAGAATTTACAAATTGGAAATTAACTGTAAAATTGAATCGTCAATTGGAAGAACCATTAATTGTTGCAAGTGGTACATTACCAGGATGGAGTATTCATTTAACTAAACAATTTCCATTCATTTTCCCATTGGAAACTAGAATATTTTTTCTTCAATCTACATCATTTGGTTATTCAAGATTAATTCATCAATGGCAATTGAGAAGTGGTAATGAACGAGAATTAGGTAGACCAACTAGACATAAAGTTCGTATATCAAGAAAAATGATGTTACAAAGTGCAATGAAAGTTTTGGGATTATATGGATCAACTCCAGGTATATTAGAAATCGAATATTTTGATGAAGTTGGTTCTGGTTTAGGTCCAACTTTAGAATTTTATTCTTCTGTATCAAAAGAATTTTGTAAAAAGAAATTAAAAATGTGGAGAACTGATGAAACTGAAGATGAGTATATTCATAATTTACAAGGATTATTTCCAAGACCAATTGATAAAAATGAATTAGTATCTGAAAATGGGAAAAAGATTTTATATTTTTTTTCATCATTAGGTAAATTTATAGCTCGAGCTTTATTAGATTCAAGAATTATTGATTTCAATTTTAATCCAATCTTTTTACAATTGATACAATTGATTAATCAAAATGAAAATAATAGACAAATTTGTAGAAAAATGGCTACAATTGAAAATTTAGCATTAGTAGATATTAGATTAGCTAATTCATTTGAAAAATTAATCAAATATAGAAATGAGGGTAAATCTATTGATGAAATGGATTTACCTTATGTATTACCTGGATACGAAACTTATTCATTAGGTAAAAGTCAAGTCACTGATGATAATCTTGACCAATATATTCAAAAAGTTTCTGAAGTTAGTTTATTTTATGGTATCATACCACAATGTAAAGCATTTATTGATGGATTTTCAAAAGTATTTCCATTTAATAATTTAATAATCTTTAGTCCACAAGAATTATCATATTTATTTGGTGCTTTAGAGGAAGATTTCTCATATAATGTCATTTCAAGTTGTATAGTTGCCGATCATGGTTATTCTAAAGAAAGTCAAGTTATAAAATATTTAATTGAAGTTTTGAGTGACTTTTCAAAAGAAGAAATTAGAGAATTTATGATGTTTTTAACTGGATCTCCAAGGAAACCAATGGGTAATTTTAAAATCACAATTGTTAAAAAAGATAATGTAAATAGTTTACCATCAGCAATGACATGTCATAATTACCTTAAATTGCCAAATTATAATTCAAAAGAGATCTTAAAGGAAAAATTATTAATTGCAATAAAAGAAGGTGCTGGTGCTTTTTTGTTGAGTTAATATACAACGTACTTTGTACTTCTGTATTCTTTCTCTCAAGCACTAAAACCAAATTATAATTCAAAAGAGATCTTAAAGGAAAAATTATTAATTGCAATCAAGGAAGGTGCTAATGCATTCTTATTGAGTTAATATACAAGTACTGTACTTCTGTCTCTCAAGCACTAAAACTTCATCTGAGAAAAAAAAAGGAAAGCATGATACCAAAAACTAAGGATATCATATGGCAGAACCCGTATGTTTGGCCCCTTCAACAAGTTCGGGGCAGCTTAACGTAGCATCGGCCGACCATCAAAACCGTTATCATCTTGTTAGAACTTGAAATTCAATCCGACTCTTCATAGGCAGTGCTAATGTAACCCATTCATCACAACAGACCAGTAATAATGACCACCACTTAACCACCAACCTAATTTGTAATATCCAGGACAATCAATTAGATCCACCAATTGATGAACCATTAGAATTAAAATATATTGATGTATGTACTAGTATTTATCAACCACCAGAATTATTATTAGGTATTACTGATTATTCATTTGAAATTGATTTATGGTCATTAGGAATAATTTTAACTATTTTATATTCAAAAAATTTTAAAAGTTGTTTGATTTCGAATGAAGAATTGGGTAATGAATGTAATTTATCAAGTTTATCTTTATTACATTGTATTTTTTCAAAATTTGGTAAACCAACTTATCAAGATTCAAATTCAGAATTATATTGGCCTGAATTAATATACTCTCTAATTTTTTTAATCGCACTACCTCAACATGTCAGTCAAATTAAGTAAAGTTGTTGATTCATTGATCAAATCATCTCCACCAGTTGAATTAAAAGATGTATCATCCTCTTTATCTCAATTAACATCAAATGATTCATTAATTGAAAATTCCGTACTTTCATTTGTTGAAAAAAATGGTGCCATTTATAAAGATTATATCATATCCAAATTAAATAAAGACAAACAAAGTTCGAAATATATTGATTATGTTAGAAAACAATTGTTTAATGTAGATTTCAAATCTGATAAGATCATAGATATAGAAGAATACACACCATCAAACTATCCTGATTATTTTGATGAATTGGTTGATGAATTAGAAAAATATGGTGAAGATTATTACCCTTCTACATTTGCAAATACTGTGATCCCAGATGATCAATTGCATATCATAATAATTGGACAAAGATCAAATCATGAAAACTTCTATACTGGACAATGGAATTCTCAATATACAATTTCAAAAAATGGGGAAATCTCCGGGTTGATCAAATTAGATATCCATTATTTTGAAGATGGGAATGTTAGATTAAAATTTGATGAAAAAGTTGAAGGTTCATTGAGTAATATTGATTCTTCAAATATAATTAATTTCATAAATAATCAAGAATCAAAGATCATTATCAAATTGATTGAAAATTTCAATAATTTAAATCAACAACTGTTTAAAAACTTGAGAAGATTGTTACCAGTTACAAGATCAAAAATTAATTGGGGTAATGCAATTGGTAATTATAGATTAGGTTCTGATGTAGTTAATAAAAAATAATTATATTAATTTATACAACATCCATATGACAAAAAACCCTAGTAATATCATGCCTACTATTCTCGTTAAACTTGTGTTTCTATTCATTACATTTCTTAAATCACCACTAGTTCTTTTAACCAGTACCATTAATGATTGAAAGTTTTCATTTAGTGAATTCAATACTGAATCTTCTTGTTGAACTTGTCCATGTATATCCCTATCTACTGTCGTTCTAAATTGATGTAAAGTAGATGCTAATTGATCAAATCGTTGATTATTCTGATCTTCTCTATGTGAATACAAAGAATCACTCATGTTAGAGATTTTTTTTTGAGAGAGACTTGTTTATATATTATTGATATCTACTATTAAAATTTTCATCATTTGGTTGAGGTATATAATATTGATTTGGATATGGTGGTTGTGGATATGGAGTTTGATATGATTGATGCTTGGTTCTGTTCGAGATCGATTGATCTAATAGTTCATTATAAGATTTGATTTCACTTGTAATTTGATTGTTTAAAACCCCCAATTCTTCTTTTCTAACATTATACTTATCAATATAATAACCTAATTGAATTCTTAATGATGTAACTTCGTTATATAAATGTGTTATTTCATCTTCATCTGGATTAGGTTGATTTAATAAATGTAGCAATCTATCAACTTTTTTTTGTTCAACATTTAATAAATGATCCTCTTGTTGTAATTCTTTAGCAAGTTCTTGTGATGATTTATTAACAATTGGAGTTACATAATTTAAAGGAAATATACCAGTTTTCCCATTTGGTAATGATCCTCTCCACCAATCTCGATAAACTGATTCGATAACATTTATGACATCACCTTTACGAAAACTTAATTCATCTTCTTCATAAGATATTAAATCATACAATGCACGAACTTTTGAAACTGTAGCAACTGTTTGCTCTTCTTCTTCTTCTTCTTCTTTGGTTTCAGGTAGTGGTTTATTAAGGTATTCTTTCTTGTTGGTTTGTTCTTGTTCATATTCTTGTAATGATAATTTTAAAACTCTTTGTAATTCATCATCTTCTTTATTTCTATCTTGTTGTGTTCTTTCTTGCTTTGCAGGTTTTGAAGGTCCTTGTATATGTTTGAAATACTGTGGATATTCCAGTTTTGCTTTATTATAAGCGTCTGTCATTGGTTTCAATGAAGGATCATTTTGGAAACTTTGATAAAGTTGTTGTAAGACTTCAACAATTTTATGTTTCACTGTAACATGTAATTTCTTATCACTTAATTTGTTAATTAACGAATCTTGTAAGAATGATTTCGAAGCTATTTCTTGTTTCATTCTTGATCCACAATTTTCTGCAATGGCAACTAATAATGATAACGATCTTAAAATTACATTTGCATCTCTAGTTGATAGTTTATTCTTTAAAATGCTGACTGCAGATTTAGTCTCTGCTTCTGGATCTGATGAGATTTTATCACATACATCTAAAATATATTGCCAATTGTCTGCTGTTAAAGTTGGATCTGTAGCTTTATTGATTAAATTGTCTAAAGTCATGATTGAGATTAAATTTTTATATACAGGTTGGGTACCCCTATTTAAATAATTCTACAATAAAACAAATAAAGATACTAACCTTTAATTAAGATTCAATTTTGATTTGGGGTTAATTGTACTAGATTGTAAATGAGTATAGATACAAGTTATACACGGTTTTTAGAAATTTCACAAAGTTGCTTTAGTTAGATGAATAAATCCGCGATTAAATTTTTTCATTCTCATAACATTTCATAATAATGAGTTCAGAATCATCATCAATTCCTGTTCCTGAAAATGTTCATCGTCGCCGTGCGTCCTCAGTAGGTCATATCAATGTTGGAGACACTTCTCCTTCGTTATCTACCATGAATACTTCTAAATCTTCAAGAAGAAAATCTAATGCTAGATTGCTTGAATTACAAAAAGATTCTAAATCTGATATTGCAATTGCAAAAAAATTATATTATGGATTTAGAGAATTAACATATAGACAAACATGGATTATACCATTGATACTATTACTTATCAGTTATGGAACTTTTTATATCAGTTCACCATCTGGTAAAATTCATCAAGTATTAAAAGATATGATTATTCCTTCATATCATATTCCAGGTACTGACCAATATGGTAAAGGGGCCAATGATTTCAAGTTTGTTGGATTTTATGCTTTATTCTTCACCTTTTTGCGTGAGTTCATGATGTGTTGTGTTTTAAAACCATTGGCTATTTTCTTTGGATTGAAAAAAGAAGGTAAACAAAAGAGATTCATGGAACAAACTTATGCTATGTTTTATTATGGTATGACAGGTCCATTTGGATTATGGATCATGTCAAGATTACCATTATGGTATTTTGATACTACTCCATTTTATCTTCAATATCCACATAAAACTCATGATGTATTTTTTAAAATATATTATCTTGGTCAAGCTGCATTTTGGGTACAACAATCAGTTGTTTTGATTTTACAATTAGAAAAGCCAAGAAAAGACTTTAAAGAATTAGTTTTGCATCATATAATTACAATTGCATTGATTTGGTGTTCTTATAGATTTCATTTTACATGGATGGGTTTGGCTGTTTATATTACCATGGACGTTTCTGATTTTTTCTTGGCTTTATCAAAGACATTAAATTATTTAAACTCACCATTAACACCACCATTTTTTATTTTATTTATCTTTGTTTGGGTTTATCTTAGACATTATCAAAATTTAAGAATTTTATATTCTGTTTTAACTGAATTTAGAACAGTTGGGGAATGGGAATTGAATTGGGATACTCAACAATATAAATGTTGGATCTCACAACCAATTACTTTCTTTTTGATCTTTGCTTTACAATTGGTGAACATTTATTGGTTATTTTTAATTTTTAGAATTTTATATAGATTATTTGTTTCCGGTGAACAAAAGGATGAAAGAAGTGATGATGAATCTGAAGAAGAATGTGAAGGTGAAATCAAGAAAGATGAATAGATGATATTCATTAATCTGCTATTTATAACTTTATTTAATAATTAATATGTAATGACCAAAATGTATATGCATTTGAATTTCTAAGAAATGTTACTGCAATATTTGAAAATATTTTACCCTTTATTTAAATATCCATTAAATTGAGCGTCAATGCAATGTCAACTTGGAATTGCCAGCCCAAAGCTTATTTTGAAGGAATAATAAATAAGTTTCTCGATGTGAGATTTTAAAATGGACCATAACCTTTAATTCAAGTGCAATGCTTATTTAACTTATGATAAAAACGCTTTTCTTAAATTGCAGCTCAAGTTAATTTGCTAAATCACATATAGATGAATGTAAATAGATGCATGGAATGTTGTTAAAAAGCACTTGATAGTATGACAAACACATTCATTCAGAATGTCTACGTCAAGAGTAGACTCTAATCCAGTGTTTAACAAATCATTAACCAAGGATACGCCATTGATAATTACACTTCTAAAGTTTTTCCACAAATTTATTAAAAAATAATATTTTAAACACAAGTACGTAGCATGAAGCATATTGAAGCATCGGCGCATCATAAGATCTCTTCTGATCTAATTGAGACTAACATTAGTTGCGCTTCAACGTGAAATGTGGAATGATTATAGGATTGAACTGATTCTTGAAATAATTACTTGGTTAAACAATCATTTGGCTGATAAAGTAAGTTTAGCAATAAGCTATTGTCATGAGTGGTTCATAAATTATATATTGATAAATCTACATACTCAAACTTTTTCTTTAGCGTTTGAGATTAAAATTCTTTCATCACTACTGGATTCATCTCCTTCATCTTCTTCAATAACTGTGAGTTGTCTATGAAATCTTTCAGGACCCAAGAAAATACATATAATCATTCCTGCAAAAACTGCAAAACAGAAAACACCCATAACATAACCATAATCATACAATCCTGAACCTGGTTCACCTAAAGGAAAACTTTCACCCATCACAGATTCAATTGTAGAGCTTGCTGATGAAATTAAATTACCCAATTGATATGTCAACCCTGACAATAAAGCACGATACGTTGGATTAACCAATTCCATTAACAAAATTGGAGCAACTCCATAAGCTCCCATAACCCCACCTTGTAAAAGAACATATAAGGGCCAATTATTTCTTGCGTTATTAAAACTACCCCATGTAAATGCTAATGACCATACCATACAAACCATTATAGCTAATCTACGACCAAGAATCTCCGAGACATTCCCCATAAACAGTCCTCCAACCATAGCACCCAAGCATGAAACAACAACTATGATTGTTCTTAAATTAATATCAGCACCATATTGATTGGTTATCATACTAGAATACAAGTCTTGTGAAGCATGGGCACTAAAATTGAAAAGTGCATACAAAACTACCAAGTATGTGAACATTAACCATTCTGTTTTTAAAACTTTGAAAATTGTTAAATCTAATTTACTAAACAAACCAGTTTTGCCTTCATTATTCTTTGCATTATATTTTCTTTTCTTTTCTCTTAATCTCAAATAACTAGGACTTTCAGGAAAGCAAGCTCTCCAAATTATAAGGACCAAAGATAAACCTGCAGTGAAAAATAATAAGTTACGCCAACCCTCATTTGGAGCTCCTGTCGTACTAAATATTCTATACCACACCATAGCATTAAGATACCCAAATGAATAACCAGGTAAGAATAAACCACTCAAAGCACCTCTTGCTTGTGTTGGTTGATCTTCTAATGCAGTAACCATACTAATGGAGTACATACCTCCCATTAATATGCCAAACAATGCTCTCACACCCAAGAATTGTTGATAAGTTTGAGCTAATCCTGTACCTATTTCAGCTGGTATGAAAAGAGTGGCAATTAATATATAGATCCATTTACGTCCAAAATAATCAGCCAATGTACCAAATATAATAGCACCAACGGATCTCAACATTCTAAATTTGTTAGTAAATTAAAGTAAGTCTTTTCTTTATACATACAAAACAAGAGTAATACCCCATGTAATATCAGTAACACTTGAATTCAAACTAATGGCAATTTCTGGAACAGCAACTGAAACAACAAAATAATCAAGAGCATCTAAAACCCAAGCAAAATAACCCATACAATAATAATTCCAATTAGTTCTATTCATTGATTTTAACCCACTAATTGGATTAATCAATTTATACCATCTTTCGTCGGTGTGATAAATTGGTAAATCTTTTAATGTAGACCATCTGGTTGAAAAATAACGTTTTATCGAAGCGGATGATAAGTCTGGTTTTTCATCAAATAATTTAAAATCATTAATCTCTTTTGGATTATTTAAACTGATTTGTTCGACAGTTGGTTTTTCCATGTTTAATTCTTGATAAATCTAGATTGACTGACAAATAGCATCTTTTTATGTGTCCTGAGAATCGGTAATTCAAAATAAACAAAAGGAGTTTTCCGAGATCAATTATACAATACATGTGGGGCTGAATGGGAAATCATTTAAGCTAAATAATAAGATCTTGTTGCAAAATAAAATATCAAGAAAAAACCACCTAAAAAATAATTTTTCGAGCAAAAAAAGTTAAAATGACTAAGCTTATAAACCAAGATTCTATACATCATTTGTGGAGATAATCCCTTGTCAAGAAATGGAATTACTTTATAACACCGATCGATCTTAATACTTTCCAAAATATCGTTATATTTCAAATTACTACCCCACTTTTAACTTTGCAATCCAAAAGTACAAAACTCCGATCCATTTCTGAAGGGTTATTGATTATTAATACCTCTACATACATAACCAGAATTACAGAAATTGACAATTTTAATTTATCATTATAAGGCTTGTGGTCTTTACCTAGAGAGCTGTTCCTAGAAAAGTTAGTAAAAGAGATCAGATTTGAAAGATGGACGCACAGGTGCACGAGGCTATTCGGGTTTTATTAAATCAGTTCATTCGAAATGCTACTACTGATTAATTATTGTGAAGAATTTTTTTTATTTTGACATGATGAATAATAGTACATTGTAAAGTCTTGGATTGGCTGCAAGATAATGTAATCTTTTAACTTTTAATGTACAACATGTCTTAGTGAATATCAGCCTAATAAAAGTGTATGAATCTCATTATTATATATTTATAAGATACCTGATCTATAAACATCAAAATCTAAACACGTTCCTTAACACTGTAGTCACTAGTGCTGATCTCTTCTACTTCACCTTCATCAACAATTCTAAGCTCTCTATGAAATCTTTCAGGACCCAAAAATAAACAAATAATCATACAACCAAACACACAGAAACAGAATATAGCCATGACTTTCCCATAATCGTACATCCCACTTTGACCTAATGGAAATCTTTCACTAATCTTGGATTCAATAGTTGAACTTGCCGATGAAGCCAAATTACCCAATTGATATGCTAAACCAGATAATAAAGCACGATGGGTTGGGTTAACCAATTCTAATAACATTATTGGACCAACTCCCCATGCACCCATGACACCTGCTTGTAAAAATACATAAACTGGCCAATGTTTTCTAGCTTCATTAAAACTACTCCAAGTGAATGCAATATTCCATAACATACAAATTATAATAGTCAATCTACGACCAAGAATCTCTGAAACATTTCCCATAAATAAACCACCAATCATTGCACCCAAGTTCGAAACAACAATAATCACAGTTTTTAAGTTCAAATCAACAAGATATTGCTTTGTTAGCATACTAGAATACAAATCTTGACTAGCATGCGTAGTGAAATTAAAAAGAGCATACAATACTATCAAGTATGCAAACATTAACCATTCGGTTCTAATTACTTGAAATATCGTCAAGTCAAATTTGCTAAAAAATCCAGTTTGTTTTACTTTTCTTTGATTATTGTATTGTTTCTTTTTCTCTTTTAATCTTAAATAATTTTCACTTTCAGGAAAGCTTAATCTCCAAATAATAAGTATAACTGATAATCCAGCAGTGAAAAATAATAAATTACGCCAACCTTCATTTTTCTTACCTGTTAATGCAAACGCACGATAAAATACCATAGCAAGAAGATATCCAAATGAATAACCAGGTAAAAAAATTCCACTTAAAGCACCTCTAGCTTGTGGTGGTTGATCTTCTAATGCAGTAACCATACTGATAGAATACATACCACCCATTAATACACCAAACAATGCTCTAACACCTAAAAATTGTTGATATGTTTGTACAAAACCACATCCAATCTCAGCAGGTATGAATAAACTTGCAATGATGATATAAGTATATTTTCTACCAAAATAATCAGCCATTGAACCAAATATTATAGCACCAACAGATCTCAACATTCTATAATAGTTAGTACGAATTCGATTTTTCATTAAGTTACATACAATACCAATGTGATACCCCAAGTTATATCTGTGACACTGACATTCAAAGTTGTTGCAATTTCTGGAGCAGCCACTGAAACAACAAAGTAATCTAATGCATCCAAAACCCATGCAAAATATCCCATAAAGTAATAATTCCAATTTGATTTAGTCATATGTTGTAATCCAGTACTTGGACTGATCAATTTATACCATTTTTCATTAGTGTGATATATTGGTAGATCAATCAAGGTTGAGAATCTAGTTGCAAAGTAATGTTTTATTGAAGCGGCTGATAAATCAGGTTTCTCGCTGAATAGTTGGTCATCTATCTCTTGAACAGATGATATAGGTGAAAGATGTTCTACTGATGGTTTTTCCATTATAGTTTATTTGAAAAAATGAATTGAAAAACTCCGAAATTTGCTATTGTTATATACATCTTTGAGATTAGATTCTAATAATTGTGGGGGTAAATTTATGCATTGAGGCTAGTTTTTGATTTAGTTGCAAAATTAAACTGAAGTAGAATTCTAATATGACACAATATGCCGCGTCAAAATAAAACCCTAAAAATATTAATCCGCGCAACCAATTGCTATTCAACAATTTGAAATTGTGGGGTTAATGAAAGATAAGCAATGAGTTACTTGCATATCTATAAGGTGACAAAATTTGCCTCAGATCAAATGACTTCAGTCTGTTTAGCTCATTTTAGATAGTTTTACTCTACCTCTCGAATGTTAAATTCAAAAATTGTATTTGAAGCCTCTGAAGATCACTAAAGAGTATTGTTAATCAATAAAAGTCTATTTGGGGGAGGGGCAGGTGAAACTCATTTGGAAATCCACTTGGTGCAAACAATTAAACGTTTGATAAACTTAACACTTTTCATTTTGAAAAATGTCTAGCGCCTGATGAGAGCATTCAGTATAAATTTAACTCATCTTTAAACAATTATCTCAAATAAATTTCACTGCTATCATTCGAATGTCTCAAGCATCAAAAATATCTCGTAAATTTTTTTCTGTTTACATTTTTCTCGATTTGGCTATCAATCAATACCAATATCATGATGAGTGAAGAACTTTCGAATCTATCTAAAGATGAACTTATACAAAGGGTCTTAGAATCAGAAGCAATATTGAATGAATTTCAAGAATCAAGTAAAGATTTAGAAAAAGCATTAGAAGATGAGTTACAAGAATTGGAGATTAATAATGACAATTTAATGAAAAAGATTGAATTGCTTAATAAACAACTATCAAACTCAAAATCACAAATCAAGGTGTTAAACAAAGAAAATGATGAACTTCAGGATACACTACACGGTAAAGACGATCAAATAAATAACTTACAACAGAAACTAGTCAAAATTGAAATCATCAATGATTCAATGGAATCACAAGATAGGGTCATACAGAACAAATACGAAATACAACAACAATTTAATAATGAGTTACTTGAAAAATTAGCTATACTTGAAGATGATTTTGAAAGAATGAAAAAACATAATTTTGAAAAACAATTATTCATCACCAATTACCAAAATCAAATTAGAGAATTGAAAGCAAAAATTGAATTACTTGAAAGTTCGTCGATTGATCCCGATGTACTGATGGTTTCTTTTCAAGACATGCTCAAATCAACACCACCACCAGGTAAAATTCGAGAAACTAATACAATGAAAAAATCAGATTCTTTAAGAAAATTGAAAAATCTAACTATGGATATTGAAGCTTTCTTGGGTAATAGATCAAAACAAAATTCATCAGCAGCTAAAATATTAAAATCACCATCAACAACTCAATTAACAACCTCAACAACTACAGATAAATCACATAATAAAGAAAAAAGACTTTCATATAGTAAAAGGTTTCTGAATCTACCTTCCATCAATGGTTCACCTACTCCTTCTAAAATCAATGATTTTAAAATTGTATAGTGAAAAAAAATATACAGAAAAAGTAAATTCAACTATGGACTTCGATAACATCCTACATCATTTTGATAATTCTGAGATATTCAATTATCTATCTAATCTAAGTGCAACTCTATCTAATGATGAAATAAAAGAGTCGGGCTACAATATATATTTATCACAACTATATCAAATAATTGAAAAAACTCAAAAACAATTGGATGAACAACAAAACAAGAAGAAGAAAGATGAAACAAGAATTGAATTAGACATATCATTAAATCTATTTCGATTATTATCAAAGAATTTGACTTTAGTTTTACTTAAATTGCCATCCAAAATCAATGATTTAGCAAATCAATTGTTAAATACATTATCATTAACCAATGAAGAATTGTCGAAGAAATGTCAAATATCAATAATAATATTAATTGATTTATTTGAAAACTTTCCAAACTCCTTAGGATCATTGATCAATTTCTCAATTACTCAAATATATAAAATAATTAAAAAATATCCAAATATAAACAGTTCATTGATTTATTTATTAAATTCAATTACAAAAAATGCAACTAAATCAGACATAGATGACAAAACACAATCGAAACTTTTAAAAATTGTTTCTAAATCATTATATGATCAAGTTTCATATGATCAAGAGAGTTCTTCAACCGTCTTAGTTAAGAAAAACTACATACTATGTTATAAAAATTTATTATTATTGGCTGTATCTACAAATTATGAAGCTTTATTAGCTGCTTCAACTTCTTCAAATTCTGCCGGTGCTAAAATGAAACCAGAAACTATAATGAATCAACAACATCAGTTTCAAATCAATTTGCTACAATCTAATGAGAAATATTTTAACTATTCTTTGTCAAATTATTCAAAGGAAGTTAGAATTGCAATGGTGGAATTAATAGCTTATTTATTATTAAACTTTGTACCTACAGGGAAGTTCAATCCTATTGAATATTTGATAGTTTTGTTTCCATTACCTAATCTAAATATTTATAACCAAACATTAACTTTGGATGATCCAACTGATTCAAGAAAGGACAAAAATACAATAACAAATCATGATAGTGAAGCAATTATAGAATCAAACGTTGAAATGGGTCTATTTGAATCAAGTGTTATTGAAACTTTTATCTTTTATGTACAACTCGAACAATTTCAAAATCATGATTATTTATCAAATAATTTAATATCAATAATTGAGTTGATTCTAAAAAAATTCGATGAACTCGATAATCAAGATCATATACAAAATCAAGCATGGAATCGAATTTTACAAAGATGGGGTTTAGTAATAGAATACATGATTCAAGAAACTGGTTCAACTAGCCATGAAATGTTGTGTGATTATTTGTTTAATAAATTTTCTGAAGTATCAGAAACATCTACCGAATCAAAAGAAAGAAAAAGAGAATCAAAATTGTTTTTCAAAGCAAAAAGTACTAAAAAAGATATCAATAATGGTACTATTACTCCATTCACAAACTCTTACCAAACTTATTTGTTATTGTTTATTGTCAATATTTTGTTACCCTACGGTCTTGGATTTGAAACTAAAGACAATGATGACTCGGATGATAAGAAAAACGAAAGTCTGTTTGTTAAAGATATTTTACTTAAATTAATTGTCAATAACAGCTCTTACATTAGAAATTATGCTTTACAATCATTGTTAATTTATGCTGAGAATAATCAAGCTGAAATAAATCAATTGATTTTGCAATCATTTAGATTGGTTGATCAAGAATACAAACATTCTGATAAAGAAGGTGTCAAAGGGAATGAGAATATTTGTCCTATTTCATTAGTTAGGCTAACTAACTACTCCTTAGCTTTATCATCATTAATCAAACGAACAGATTCGGCATTGTTACAAAATTCAACAATTGTTAAAATATTAAGTTTTTGTACTCAGAATTTAAAACACAATACAACTTCAAATGTTAAAAATACAAGTTGTTGGATAATATTATCATCTTTGGTTACGTTATATAATTTCTCAGGATATGTTAAATTAAATTCTTCACAATTTTTGATATTTTGGAAAAGTTTATTAACTTCACAGTTCATTGGAGGAACAACGACTACAGCTGAGTCACAAACCAATGAAATAATGGCAAATTTGAAATTAAGAAATTTCAGTTTGTTATGTTTATTGAATTACTTGAATTCAGTAGATCTCACACCAGAGTCCTTAAAGCAAATTCAATCTTTGTTAACAAAATCTTACAATTATTTATCATACCTTGAAAGTAACATTGAATCAGTTGGAGCTGTTACTTCATTGAACAACACTAATTTCAACGAGTCAGATTACAACCCAAATTTACTCAATAATATTTTATATACAAATTATTCATTTAATCAAAAATTGTCGAGTGAAAAAATGATAATTAGTTTAATATTATATTCGAAAAAGATTGTATTGCAAGGATTTACCAAATTGGCTACCATATTTAAAGGAGATATCAATTCAAACATGATAATATTTTTGATCAAAATTTTTAGTGATGTGAAACTTTTTTCAAGAGTTCAACCGAATGAAAATGAAAAAGTTTCAAAAAAGAAAACATCACCTAGAGTTGGTGATTATACCGATGAAGATGTCACAATACTAAATGAAGATTATAATTATTCTTTTGGTGCTACAAGTAAACTTAAATCTAATTCGATGGATATTGATGAATTATTAATCAAATTTCCATTTGATTCATCTAAATCAACAACAAAATGGTTGAGAAATACTTTCACTCCTGAAACTAAGGAATTGCCGAAATCAAGTATTGAAAAGAATAGTCATTTAGAAGTTGGATCATGGTTTGATTATTTTGAGAATATTTCATTTGCGTCTGTTGATAATTCTATTAATTATGATCCTAACATTTTATTAACTCAAGATTATTCATCTCAAGAAAAGTATTCTACCAATTTAATTATATCCTTGGTTGATATATCGATTGAATTATTTCAGTTAGTTTTCCCCTATTTAAGTACCAAGATTCAATTTTCATTATTAGAACAAATTCGAAATTCATTATCAGGTAGTCAAATTGATAAACTTAGATTAAAAGCTGTTAATTTGAATGTTTCGGTTGCAATCCATGGACTATTATCAAATATATTGAAAAAGAAATTAAATTTAGAAACTGAAATTATCTTCATTTTACTCGACGTGGTTAAAAAGATCAATACAACCAATGATCAACTTGTGAAATTAAATGCAAATTCAATTGGTTTAGCTTCCAAATTATTGAAAGTTGATGATGTATCGGGTAATGTAACAACTTTCGTTAATGAGGTTGTTAATGAGCTTAATCCATTTAAGAGAAGTTTTGCTATACTTGCGTTATCAAATATTTATGCTAATACAAAAGTTGGTTTCAATGATATATACAATATATTGGTACAATTTTTAGATGATCCAAATCCAGTCATCTATCATTATTCATTACTTTCATTGATTGAAATGTTTGAATTAAGTTTAGATAAATTAGCTTTATACCCAAAGATTCTAAATAGATTATACTTGAATCATTTGAATGATGATTTTGGATATGATTTGAATAACAAAGTTTTGATCAATTTGAAAACAAAATACAATTCTGTTGCTTTGACTACAAATTTACTAAAATTGTTTGTCAGTTCTTTAGGTCCAGCATTGAAAGATTGGCAATTTGAAGATAAACAAAAATTGAAGAACCTCATTACATCTTTAAGTTATGGTGTTGGTTTTGCAACTTTAAATGACAATCTTCAAGTTTACAAGAGTTTACTTGGCTTATTTCAAGAATTGATTATTTTTGATCAAAATTTGATGGAAGAAGAGATTACTTTTTTCATTAAATTATTGAATCTAATAATATCTAAAAATTTGAAACTATCAATTGCTAATGTTTCTCCTACATTTTTGAACATTGATTCGATATTTCCATTCAATTCAAGTTTTAATTTATACTCAGCTGCTTATGAATGTTATTATGAATTAATTAAAATATTTGGAGTAGATATATTAACACCAGAAGCTATAAATTTACTTTGGGTATCAATGAATATTCAACCTTGTGATACATTAAAAAATTTCATTAAATTATGGTTAGAGTCAAGTTTAGATAAAAATTGGTTTACAATTTTAAATTCTTTATTCAAAATGAGCTCAAAAAAATTGATTGGTCCATTCATTGATTCTAATTATCAACAAAAATTATTACCATTACTGCAAAGAAGAAAAAAGAAATTGAATAATGTCGATTTTAAAGATGAGGAAATTGAAAATATTGTTGGTGAAGATGAATCTGAATTAGATAAAAATGAACCTATTTCTTGGGAATTTAAATTGTTCATCTACGAGTTATTGAATCATTTATTAGAATTGGCAAAAAGAAAACCAAAATTAATTGATAAATTGAAACCAAAAATTCAAGATATAGTTAAATTATCTTTCCTTGGCTCTACTTCATCAATTACTGAAATCAAATTGAAAGGTATTGAATTATTAGATAGAGCTTTAGGATTATTTGGTGAATTAGCAGATCCTTTGTATCCAACAGTATCAATATTAGAACAGCAACAAGCACAAATAATCAGTGCATTAGTGCCATGTTTTACACCCGGAAATGATTACAAAGTAATTGTTGAAGCCATTCATGTTGCTTCAAAATTTATCAATTTACCAAAAATTAAATTTTACTCAAAACAAAGAATTTTGAAAACTTTAATTTATCTTTTAGAAGAAATTTCATCCAATAAATTTTTAAAATTTGACTTTTTGGAAAATATGTCAGAATTTGGAAAAAAATCCATTCAACTTTCAATATTAAATTGTTGGTCAATACTTAAAATTGATTCCATTGGTAATTCAGAGATCGAACCTGAATTTTTAGAAATCCTTGAGAAATATTCTGTTTTATTAAATTCTTTATGGATACTAGTATTGAGAGAATTTTCAGCGTTGAAATATAGTGAATCTTCAAGTAGAGAGTTGGAGATTTATAGTGATTATTGGGTTAATTTTATCAGTGTGTTATCTTTAGAATTAGAAATCAATCGGGAATCAATTGATCAACAGTTGGGTGGGGATGCTCAAAATTTTTTCTTTATATTATTTAGTCAATGTGTTGAATCATTAATTAAGAATAAAAATACGGCTGAAATTTTGGTAACTGCAAATAGATTAGTTCAAAATCCAGATTTAGTTGATTTATTATTTAACGATCAAATTTTTGGAGAAATAATTGATTTGTTTGATAGATTAATTTTAATCGATGATGATACAGAAATTCAATGCAATTTAATTGAAATTACAACCACAATTTACAAAACTTTTCTCAAAAACAATAAAGATGATCTAGAAAAAGGATTTGACAAATTGTTTGAATTAATAAGAGTAATAATGTTGCCATTATTCAAGATTTTACCATTTTTGAAATCTAATTTTGATCCTCAAAATGTAAATGATCAATTATTGACTTCACGTGCCGATAGTGCTTCAAATTTATTAGTTTTGAAAAAAGTTCTTGAAAATTTGATAGAAATGATTCATTTATTACCTGATTTAGTCAAGAATGATGTTTATTCGGTGATTCTTTATATATTTGCAAAGATTTATCAAACTAAAAAAGAATTATTAATATCTGTGATTATTCCATATTTAAAAAATATAATCATTGAATCGAAAAAATTTGGTGATCAGAAATTGATTGAATTATTTTATGGTAATGTAAAGGACAGTTTTGATATTAATGTTGAAAATAATTACACAGTGTTCACAACATTAATCTTACTCACAAATGGTGATATTCAATTAGATGAAACAGAATCAATTGCACTTAGTAAAGCATTGATACAATTACTTGAGAATCCAGATACAGCAAGTATGGGTATACAATGTGTTAAATCATTGATTCAATACTCATCATCAAAAAATAATTTAACAATAAAATTTCTAATTTCAGATTTAATAAAAAATACAATGACTGATACAGATGAAATTGATTCAAAGGTATCAATAGAAATTTTGACATTATTCTCCAAAAATTTGAATGATAATGAGAAAACAACGATTTTTTACTCAATTTTGATACCATTGGTTATAAGATCAGATTTAGATGAATTTTATCTACATAGTAAATTGATGATTTTGATTAAACATGATTCTGAAAGTTTCAAAAATGTTGTAAATACTAAATTATCAGATTCACAAAAGCAAAAAACTGAAGAATTGGTTAAATTGGAATCTCATGAAAATAGATCGGTTCAAGAATCTGAGGAACCAGAAATTCAGTTAAAAACATTTATATAGAATAGACGCGTTTGTTTACTTTTTTTTTTCTCGAATCAATGAATCTGGAGACTCAATTAGAAGATTTAGATATCGATCTTAATTTCGAAGACTCTACATTATTTGCACCACAGGAAGAATATATAGAGAAAGTAAATGAGCCAGTACAGGACACTTCCAGTCCTTTTGCAAAACCACTACTAAAAGTTAAATTATCAAATGGAAATACCATACAAATTGAACAAAAACCTAAATCGAACCATGATATTTTCAATGAGGATATCTATCAAGATTCATATATGGATATGGATCTATTAATGAAAAAGGCAGAATTGAGAAATAAAATTAAAGAAAATGATGAAAAATTGAATACAAAAAAACCTACAAAAGTATTAGAATCATCTCAAATATGGACTGAAAAATATAGGCCAACGAAATTCATTCAGTTATGTTCAGCAGGAAATGATAAACAGTATAGAGCAATTTCACTTTGGTTAAAGAAATGGTCATCAATAGTATTTGGAGAAGAAATAGATCAATCTGATCAAGTTGATAATTTAGGTAGACCACATCAAAAAATTTTATTAATACATGGTCCAACTGGTATTGGAAAAACTTCTGCTGTTCATATAATAGCAAAACAATTGGGATACTCAATACAAGAGTTAAATGCAGCAAATAGTTTGGACACATTACCACAAGGTCAAAATGGTTCTGCATTAAAACTAAAAATCATGAATGCATTAACCTCAAATTCAATAAATTTGAAATATAAAAACAAACCATCATGTTTGATTATTGATGAAATAGATTCATTAGCTAATGCGGGTGATGTTGTAAAAACATTGAATGATTTAATTTATTCAGATCAAAGAGTATATAATAAAAGGCAAAGAAAAGATGAAAAGGAGAAAAAGAAGAAAGATGTATTATTAAATAGACCTATCATATGTATAGCGAATGACATTTACACTCACACAGGGAAATTTGGTCCAAATCCAATGGATAAATTAAGGGCCATAAGTAAACAAATTCAATTTAAAAAACCAATGACTTCAACAACAACTACGGGTGCAAAATTTAGTGGTAATTCAGTGAAATCAGTCAAAGATCATTTAATGTACATCAATGAACGTGAAAAATTAGGTATAAATTTTCAAGAATTGGGTGAAATCATTGAAATTTGTGATGGAGATATAAGAGCATGTATAAATCATATTCAATTTCGAGGTAAAAGTGTGAAAAGTTTTGATCATTCAATGGATCAACAAATATCTTGGTTTTCAATGGTTGATCAATTATTCAAAAGAGAACCTCAATTATCTAAAGATGAAAATTTTATAAAACTATTAGATAAATATATGAATGGAGATGGTAAATCCGTGACAGGAAGTACAAGTACATTTGATAAAGTGATGAAAGGAGTGTTTAACAAATACTTGGACGCTGTATATTATCAAGATGATTCGTTAAAGAATCCATGTGAACTCAGTGATTGGTTAAACTATTATGATCAATTTAGTAATTTCAATTTGATGGATTTAAGTCAATATTACCCGATAACTGGTCTCAAGATATGGTCATTATTTAGTGAAATAAAACCGAACTATCAAAGTTTGATTCCAAATGTTAAAAATTTAGAGTATGAATCAAATGAGTCACTTAAGACCAATAAAAATATTATCAAACAAGTTGTTCATAATTTACCAATTTATACTCAATTGGCTTTGGGTAATACAAGTTATGAAAATATGTCAGGTCAATTTTTACCACATTTATCTAAAATGTTAACCATAAATGTATCATCAAAAGTGAAATCAAATTTAAATGATCATGAAAAATCAAAAGTTGAACAAATTACAAGATTAATCAAAGATTTTAATATATCGCTAGAACATAGTAAAGATTATGAAACTGGTTTAATTACATTAAAATTGAATCCAAATTGGGATCCAATGGTTAATTTTGAGAATTTCTTAGCACCAATACCAATAGCTTCATTAATCAAACAAGTTCAAATAAAACGTCAAACATTGTTTCCATTGATAACTGCAGAGTTGGATAGACTTGACATGTTACGAAAATCAGCTAATAAACGTCCAATGGATGATGAAATTGAAGTAAAATCAAAGAAAGTTAAACCAAGTGGTAGCAGTATCGATTTCTTTAAAGGTAAATATCAACAAGTGCAAGATAAAAGTGAGAGTAATGAGAATGAATTTAAATTATCGAGAATATGGGTCAAGTATAATGAAGGGTTTTCAAATGCAGTTAGGAAAAATATAGGTTGGAATGATATATGGAATTTATAGAATTAATAAACGAAGACGAATCGCGTGAAAAAATATCTATACGAAATGTCATTAATAAAAGATTCAACTGTTGCATTAATTACAGGAACTTCATCAAATTTAGGTTTCAACATAGCAGTTAGATTGTTGGAACAATTGCCATCAACAAGAGATGTAACTTTAATAGTCACTTCAAGAACTTTACCAAAAGTTAAAGAATCAATATTGGATATAAAAAAATATATAGAGGGAAATATTCCTGATAAGATAAATAAAGTTGAATTTGATTATCTTTTAGTTGATTTCACTGATATGATCTCAATATTATCTGCATATTATGAATTGAATCAAAAATATACTCATATAGATTATTTATTCATAAATGCAGCTCAAGGTGTGTACGGAGGTATTGATTGGAAAGCTGCATGCATTGAAGTTTTACAAAATCCTATTGATGCGGTTACAAATCCTACTTACAAATTACAAAGAATTGGTGTTGAAAGTAATGATAATTTGGGTTTAGTCTTTCAAGCTAATGTTTTTGGACCATATTATTTTATACATAAAATTAAACATTTATTAGCAAAAGATAATGGGAAAATTATTTGGATAAGTTCATTAATGTCACATTCAAAGTATTTATCATTCAATGATTTACAATTATTAAGAAGTCCTGAGTCTTATGAAGGTTCTAAAAGATTAGTTGATTTACTTCATTTTGGTACTTATAAAGAATTGAAAAAAAATGGTATTGATCAATATTTAGTTCATCCAGGTATTTTTACAAGCTTTTCATTTTATCAATTTTTAAATGTTTTTACATATTATGGAATGTTGATGCTATTTTATTTAGCTAGATTTTTAGGTTCTCCATATCACAATATCTCAGGTTACATAGCTGCTAATGCACCAGTTGCAGCTGCATTAGGTAGATCAAAACAAGGTGTAAAAACGGGTTCTTCCTGTACAAGATTTGGAAAAGAATATTTATCATTTGAAGAAGTTGATACTACAGGTCTGGAAGATATCGCAAATTATTTTAAAACACTTACAAAAGAATGGGATGAAAAATTAAAAGATCAAATTGTAAATACTCGTCAACCATAAATTAATATTCTAAACATTTACAACCACATCCACTTGCACACTCTGTATTCTCACTCCACCAATCATTTGCACAATTTGTGTGAAGTACATGTTCACAAACAGTACACAAAGTAAAACTTCTTGAAACGATTAAACTACACAACACACAATGTTTTAATGTATTTCCTTTTTTTGTATTCCAAGAATTTGGTCTCTTTATAGAAATTGTTGTAACTGCATTTACGAAATTTTGAATTGGTTCTTGTTTGACTTTTTTGCGAAGACCTATTTTACAATCATGAATACTGGATACTTCTGTGATTTTGGAATCCATATGATTAAATTCTAATATTTCTAATCTATTGATTGGTAATCCCCAACTATACAACATATCAGCATATATCTCACGGTAAATTCGTAATCTATCACTGCTTATTGAACTTAGTAATGATTTGTTGAAATCGTTTTCTAATAAATCCAATTCTTGAGAATTGGTGAATTCAATTGAAACGACGGGTTCTTTCTTTATAGTTTTAGTAGTTGGAAGTTTTTTCTTTCTTGATTCTAATTTGGTAGGCATTCTTTTAGGCAACGACATTTTTGGAGATTCATATGTGATAGACTCGCTTAATGATGAATACGAGTTGTTTGTAGGATATAGATTATTTGGTGAACCCATTGCTTTTCTGAGGTAACTAAATTTATCTGGTGAGTCATGTAAACTAGATTCAATTGACGAACTTATTGAAGGTGCATAGTTGATTGGAACTCTAAAGCTCAGCATTGAAGAATTTCTATGTTTTAATTCTGGTGGTGATGATAAATGAGAATTGAATGGAAGGGTATTGAATGAAAATGAATGACTAAATGATGGTTGACTTGGTTGAAAAGATTGATTGAATGCAATTGAATTTGGCAATGTACTTTTTCGACTTGATACAATTGATTTACTTCTTGACTCCGTACGATTTGGAGTTTCAATACTCATATTTTCATAAAGGATACAAGCCATCATTGCGAGCATTTGTACATTTTGTCTTTTTTCAAAGTAGTCAAAAATTTCCTTGATTAACCACCTTGAGCCAAATGGATGACCATTCCAGAAGAAATCTTGAATATCATTTTGATCTTGTTTTAAAGTATACGATGATAAAAAATATTCATTGAAAAACTGAGAAGACTGATTATTACTCTTCATCAAAATTAATTCTAAAATTTTCCAAACATCACTAATATCTTTCAATCCATGTTTCATAGCAACTTTTGAATTATAATTGGCTAAATTCTCAGGACTTTCATTTGAAACTTTATACTCCATTGCTAGATTTATTCTATCAGGTAATAAATGACTATAATCAAAAATCCCAACAATATTAATATTCTTTCTATTTAAATCGTTTTTTCTAAAACTTTTACTAGTTGAACGATTATTGGAAGCTCCATCAACACTTGTAAATCTGTTCAATGAAGATTTATGACTACTTTCATGATCAGCAAATCTATCTAATCCTAAATGAAATAAACCAGGGGCTTTCTTTTTCGATCCATCATCTTTCATTAATTCTGTCCAATCATTTTTAAGACTGGCATCAGACGAAGTACTGGTTAATTTTTTCATTAATGTGCCATCAGCTTTATCCAAATCACTCTCAGCATCTGAGTCAGATGCTATTGATTCGTTTCCTTTGATTCCATTGTCACCAAATGTAAATGCATTGAAATCTTGCAACGAATTATCCTCTTCTTCTTTATTTTTGGGTATGAAAAAACAAATTAATTGACCAGTAGGAGACCAAACAGCACCACAACCTTTTGGTAACGGAGTTGAATCTACGATCTTTGATTCTGGTTGAATTAAAGATTTTGTTTCATCAAGTAAATCACCAATTTCAGCATCTTCATCTCCTGAAGAATAACCATTTTCTGCTGCAGCTGAAGATAAAATTTCATTAAATCCAGGTTGTTGATTCAATAAATCATCTACCCAACCTTCGTTACCAACTTCTTGGATAAATTCTCCATCTTCTTCATTTTGAGTTTCCATCATTAATTCATCATCTAGTTTCACCTTGTCTCCTAATAAATATCTCAAACATGGCTCTAAACAAAATTGATTATATTTATTACAGTAAAATTGTGCAATTTCATTTAAACCTTCTTGTAATGTATCTCTTATTGTTTTTGTTAATTCATGAGTTTCTTCAATATTGAATTTAATCAAATTTTGTTTCAGTATTTTTACTAATTTTTTAGTAGATAAATTTTTTTCATAATCTATTGGTTCTAAGTATGGATAATTTTTTGGAAATTTAATTTCAAGTCTCATGAATATCAATTTAGAATCTTCCTCTTCATCTTCTTCTTCATCGTGTTCTTTTGGTATTGGACCACTCAAACTAATGACTAATTCACCAGTTGATACAGATATCTTTTCGAATCGAATTTTAGGAAATTTATGACCAACGATACTAACTTCTTCACCTAGATTAGTTGGACCATCATCTTCAATTGTAGAAGTTGAGCTTACTTTTCTATCATCACGTCCAGCGTGACCCATTCTAACTCCTGATATCCAATTTAAATGATTCAATTGATTAAATTCACGACCAGATTGTTTATGTTTCTCTGATATTTGTAACAAAGTTAAAGCAGATAATAAATCACCTCCATTTGTCTTTGTCAAGTCATCGATTGTAACTGAAGGCTCACGACAAAAAGTATCATAATTGTATGGTTGATTTGTTTCCGCTGGAGTTGTTGGTCTTGTTGATTCTGAGTCCAGTTCATCTTTGAAAACATTAAGAAATGATGGATTATAATTTACCAGTTTATACATTTGCTCATCATGTTGCCATAACTTTAAATCATACTCTTGAGATGCCCATGTAACTAATTGAAAATCTTCCCATTTATTCTTCGTATCAATTCCTTCATAATTTTTACGTCTTGGTCTCCACAAGAAATCTTTCATAGGACCACTATGTCCTTTAAATGTATATACAGAATCCAAATTAATTGTTTGAGTTTGACCAGATGTTAAATATTCCAGATATGCAACATCATAATTCGCTATATGAATTGAATCTTTACCACCTATCAAAGGCATAATCCCACAAGCTTTATCTGTACCAAATGGTAAATTTCTTGCACGAGCTATTGGGAAATCAGTTTTTATTATCACACTTGGAGAAAAAGTTTCTTGCTCCGAATTCATATTAAAGTAATCATCTTTTAAATTCCAAAATTTAACTGTACCATCATTTGAACATGAAATTATATTTTTTAAACCTTGATTAAAATCTAATCCATTTATTTTACCTTCATGAGCTTTATCAACTTTCACCACGGGCAATGCACCTTTTCTTGTATCCCAGATATAAAAAGAATTATCATGACTCGAGGCTATTTCAAATGGATTTTCATGATTCCATTTAACTTGTATTGCACCTGCTCTCCATTCAGCCCATTTTGCAACTGGTTTTCGAGGAGTTCTCATATCCCAACTTAGAATAAAAGTATCAACTGAACATGTTGCTAAAGTTTCTGGATCAAATGGATGGAAATTAATATCTGCTATCGCTCTTGTATGTGAATGTAAAATATTCGCAATTGCATTATTTGAAGGTCGACTTAAATCCCATAATAACCCTTTTTGATTCGAAGTTGAAATACACCATGATGGTTTAACAAAATGATGTGGAGACCATTGAACATCAGCAACTTCCCATGAAGTTATATGATGTAACCATCTTGGTGGTGTAAATGGATCATCTAAATCAATAATGAATAAACCTTTTCGACCAGCTAAAACTGCATCTCTTCCATTTGGAGATAGTGACATGGCACCAATTGCACCATCCACTCGTAACAGTAGGCAATTTCCAAATGTCGTAGATTCATTTGGATTTATCATTGAAATTTATTATCAAAAAAAAAATAAATATGTCAGATATTAAAGAAGATGTTGAAATGGATGAATTCAATGATGTAGATGATCATATCATACCAGAATCAGAATCAAAAGCAGAAAAGTCAAAACAACGTCAACAATCATTATCAGCAGCTGCTCAAGCTAGTGCAGCAGCAGCAGCTATTATTCCAGATTTACCTGACCTTACAAGAAAAGATAAAACCCTTAAAGAAGTATTAGATATGATGGATGGTGAGTTTTCTCCAATAATACCAGATGCTGTGACAGATTATTACCTAGCTAAAAATGGATTTGAAACTTCAAATGTTAAAATAAAAAGATTATTAGCTTTGGCTACACAAAAATTTATCAGTGATATAGCTCAAGATGCTTATGAATATAGTAGAATCAGAAGTTCAAGTGCAGTTTATAACTCATCGAATCCACAAGTTAGAGCTAAACAATTATTACAAGGACAACAATATGCTCATCAACAAAGTTTAGCTGATGCTGAAAATGGTGAAGGACAACAAGCACAACAATCTCATTCAAATGCTGGTAATCAACATGGGAAAATTGTGTTGACTATGGAAGATTTAAGTAATGCTCTAGGTGAATATGGTATAAATGCTACAAGACCTGATTTTTACAGATAATATATATTAATTACATACCAAATTGTCTCATCATTTGTTGCATCATCCCTGGATTTTGCATCATTTGTTGCGCTTGTTGAGCCATTTGAGGATTTTGTCTCATCATTTGTTGTGCTTGTTGAATCATTGATGGATTCATCATGTTTGATAATCCTCCAGCACCACCACCACCACCACCTAACATACTCATAGCTTGTTGCATAAAGTTTGGATTTGATTGTGCTTGTTGCATCATTCTTTGCAATTGTGGATTAGCTCCCGGTTGTCCTGGTTGTCCTGGTTGTCCTTGAGCTGCCATTGCAGATTTTGCCATAGTTGACATCATTTTATGTTGTTGTAAAATCATTTCAACTTCTACTGCAGCACAACCAGAACCTCTTGCAACTCTAATAATTCTCGAAGGTTCCTTTATAAATATTTTTCCGTCACTTTCCAATTCTTTTGTAGTCATTGAATCCATTATATATATCATATTTTTAATTTTATTTGATGTTTCTTCTTCCCCAACTTGTGACATAATATTTGATAAACCTGGAATCATTGAAGCTATATTAGTTAATGGACCCATTTTCATAAAATTATTCATTTGATTTTGAAAATCTTTTAATGTGAATTTTCCTTCTTTTATATTCTCTATAGTTTGTTTATGACCTTCATCTTGATGTAGATTTAATGATTGTACATGTTCAATTAAACCTTGTATGTCACCAATACCTAATAATTTAGATATAAATGTTGTTGGTTTGAAAACTTCTAAATCTCCAATATGTTCACCTGTACCTATGAAAACAATTGGAGTTTTTGTAGCTGCAACCGCCGATATAGCACCACCACCTTTTGCATGACCATCCATTTTAGTTAATATAATTGAACCAAAATTTGAACTTTCTTTAAAAGCTAAAGCTTGTGATTCGGCAGCTTGACCTATTGAACCATCCATAACCATGATTGTTTGTGTTGGTTGAACCATTTCACCAATTTGAACCATTTCAGTAAATAATTGTTCTTCTTGACGATGTCTACCTGAAGTATCAACAATTATTATATCAAATTTTTCTTGTTTAAATTTTTGAACACCTTCATATGCAATTTTAACTGGATCTGGTTCCAAATATGAACCATAATACGGTATATTTGCTTTGATTGCATTTTGTTTAAGTTGATCAAAAGCACCTGCTCTAAAAGTATCAGCACATACTAATCCAACTTTGAATCCTCTTTTTTTATAATAAACTGCCAATTTTGTACATGAAGTAGTTTTACCAGCACCTTGTAGCCCAACAAACATAATTATATGACTTTGTTCTTTGGAAACTCTAACTTTTTTACCATTTATTGTTTTTGTTGTATTTGATAATTTCTTTGGTTTTGGTGGTTCAATACTTGAATCTACTAACGCACATAATTCATCAAATATAATCTTTTGAAGTTTCTTTTTCTTATTCATGGTTGAAGTTTCTTTTAATACATTAGTTTCATCGATTTTATTTTTAATATTACCTCTTAATTTTGCAACTAATTTAACATTGACATCTGATTCTAATAAAGCAGAACATATGTCCTTTATCATTTGTTGAATTTCATCATCAGAACCCAGTTCTACAGATGATAATGCCCCTCTTAAACGGGATCCTAAATCTGCTAAAACCATTAGTGAACGAAAATTTGAAAAAAAAAATAGTCGTGTCAAATATGGTTGAATCAAAGCTACAATCTAATTATGTAGAGAAAGATAAGGATAAAATCGATTTTACAAAGGGGGATGTTAAAGATTATAAGTTTTATCCAGATAATCCTCAAAGTCATATTCATAAATATAAATGGACTATGAAAGAACCATCTAAATTTTATGATCCTTGTGAAGAAAGTAGACAAGCTTCAATGGATTGTTTATATAGAAATCAAGAAGATAAATATGCTTGTCAAGACTTCTTTGATGCCTATAGAGAATGTAGAAAAGATTTCTTTAATAAAAAGAAGAAAGATAAAAGGGAAGGACAAAAAGGTTGGGGTTGGTTTTAATGTATATTATAAAATATCACAAACTGGATTAATCATTTTTATCATTCCTGTTAATTTTGTTTCTATATTTTCTGAATTATTGGTATTGAAAGTTTTAGAATTTATTGGAGTTTCACCTTCAAATAAATCAAAATCATCATAAACATAAGTACTTCTTCCTGAAAATTCAATTAAATTTTGATTCCTTGATAGGATGATATTATTATGTTTGGAATCTTTAAGATATGGTAAAGTATTCTCCATTTCAATTATACCTAATTTTCGATCTATTGAACAAACTAAGGTTGCATTGGTTGGTTCCTTTTCATCGGATATGATGTTGTTGTAAACTTTTCGATAATTATTGATATATTCTCCTTCACAATGTTCAAATATAAAGTTCATGAAAAGATCAAGGAAATTTGAAATGTTTAAATCAATTGCGAATAAAATATAATTCAATTGTACATTTATTAAACTTGTTGATTCTTCAGTTGTTATTTCATCACATAATTTCCTTGTTAAACTCCTTTCCCAATCTTCAATAAATAAATCAGTGTATTTTTTGGTCTTCTTAGATTCAGTTGGATAGGCAAAGTCTCTAGTTAATTGGTTTAAATTTAATTTGAATTCTTTTGCTAAACTTATTGTTTCTGTTTTTTGCGATTTTTTAATTCTTGTTTCTTTAAAAGATTTTAAATGGAAATCCAAGTTGGTTATAAAATTTGTAAAGAAACTTTCTTTAAATTGTTTAAATGGTTCAATTTTCATCCATTCTAATAATTGTAACCGAATTCTGTTTGATTTGAATCTTGAGGAAGTAATGTCTGGTAGAAACCTTAGATCATGTTTTTTGAAATCGACTTTGTGTCCTTGAAAGGGAAGGATTATTTGTTGGCTTTTCATTTTGGTATACTTTACTTTATTATCAACAGATAATCGGTCCAATACATTCAATTTTCGTATTAGTATTTTATTTCTTGGTAAATTATATGAAGATTCATCAAATCCACAAAAATACTTTGTAAAATTATGCAATTTCAAAAGTGTTGCTTCTAATGTTTCTTCAGTTGAAAATTTGAAAAATCCATTTTCCAAATCATTTAATATAACTTCACATTGATTTAAGGGTTTATTGTTGATACTCATTACATAATTACTACCAGATTGAAAATATGCATTTGGTAACCCATCTAGGATAGAATCCTTCTCAGTTGATGTATAGCTTTGGAAGTATTTAATTTCATCTTCATTTGGGTCATGAGTAATTTTTTGTCTTTTCCTACTTGACATGGATGCTTCATTGACTCTTTTCTTTGTTGGTTTTGGAGGCGGATTGATTGGTATGTCCCATAAAACCTTGTTTCTCCTTTTATTTAAATATCTATCCAATTTAGTATCCAAATTTGAACTTTCTTCTAATGAATTAAAAGCACTGAATAACAGTTTTAAACTTTTCTGTTGAAAGCAATTACAGAACAATGGTGATGTTCTAGTTGATTTCAAAAGAGACAGGATATCTTGTTGTAGAATTTGCGCTTCATTATTGATAATATCCTCTTTTTCTTCATCTTTTCTTCTAATTGCATTTTGTCTTCTTAATGGAATTGGATTTTGATTTGGTGAAAATAATCCTTCTGGATTAGTATTCTGACGAGCTGATGCTAATAACAATCTTTCACTAGGTTCATCCTCACTTGCACTGACTATACTATCTTCATTCTCTGAATGGACAATGGGTTCATAGTCCATATCTTCTTCTTCTGATTCAAAATGTCTAGCTCTGTTTAGATTTCTTAATTGAACTGGAATTGAATTTAATGCTAATTCTTCATTATTTCTATTTTCCTCCCTTGAATTAATCAAATTATTAAAATGATTTTGTAATCTATGAATATCACTAAAATGTTGAAGAATCCTTGATCTAAAATTTGATTCATGCTCATCAGTATATTCCTCATTTTCTCGATGTAAATTTCTATACATATATTCCGATATTAAATTTAATGAATTTAAGGAAGTTGGTTGATCTTCTCTTGCTGTTGATGCATTTCTAAATCTTTGCACGGAGTTGTTTGTCAAAGACCTAGGGTGTATTGTGTTTGTTGGCTGGGTGGATTGTTGATCATTGGATCGATTGGATGGTGTAGAAGGTGGTGGCATTTAATATTAATAACCTTTATTATCGGAATGATTTAATTTTGATATCAGAGAATGTCGTCAATTTACATTTAACCGAACTACAGGCTATAAGAGTACAGAATCTCAAAGGAAATTGGCTATTGAAACCATATATTTGCAAAGAAAGTTGAAAATGAAAGTATGGTATCTATATTGATCATGATTAAATTATAATTAGAATTTGAACCAGCATTGATATATTTCAAGAATGACGCATAGAAATGTCAATAGAAGTTTATCTACAATATCTAATTAAAATACTAACCTTGAGTATTTATCTTCGTCTCTTCAACAGTATCAGTCTATACCTATTTATAATATGTATGAGAATTGCATAATCCTACATTTGTTATTTTTTTGGCATCTATTGGTGAAATTTAATGCCTATTCCACATACAATAACACATGGTAGCTGTAGAATATCTTTAAATGTTTGCGGCATATGAGATAAAAAATATAAAGTATAAAATATCATCATCTTCGAATTCAATTATTATAATTACTAAAACTTAATCGCTCAGACTTCATTGAAACTTATTATCATGAAGATAATACCTTGATCATTTATTCATTAAATAAAATTAAACAAACCAGTTGTTCTAATGTAAATATTTAAAGTCACTTGCAACCTTTGATGCATCGAAACCTTTACCGAATTCTTTTTCCCAATTCATAGTACCATTATTGATTTTCTTGTTTAAGAATTTCAATCTAAATGATAAACCAAACGCAAATGCTATAGATAATGCAATGAAAACACAATTGCAAATGAATGCTACCATGTAACGTGGACCATCACCCAGTGGATATAAATAAGCATTCCAAATTGATGTTGAATTGGATAAACAATTGACAATAGCAATACTGGCAGCACGCTTTGCTGGAGGCTTGGAGATTGTATTAGAAATCCATGTAAGAATGACAACAAAAGCACAATATAATGATGGAATCATAAGACACATTGAAAAATATCTAGCCCCAATATTCAATGAGCAAGCAGCAATGATAAATGACACTAATGCTAATACTAATGGAATGACAATATGTAAAAGTCTTTCACCTGATTTATCAGCATGTTTTGCCCACAAAAATGTAGCTACAACGGCAATAAGATATGGTGGAGCTGTTAAAACTAATGTGATGGTTCTTGTGAAATTTAAAGTTTGAACGACAGTTGGAAAGAAATTAGTGACACCACAAGCTGCAACTAACCAAGAATGCATACCACAGAGAATCCAAACTTTTATATCTTTAACAGCATTAAAAAGACCTTGTAAATCTGATTCTTCAGTAACTTCATCTGTATCTTTGACACCAACATCTTTACTCATTTTCCATTGAATGATATCTTTTTCTTGTTGTGATAAAAATTTTGTGTTTGATGGATTATCTGGTAAAACAAAATATGCAAATGGGACAGAGACAACAGTTAAACCACCTTCAATAATGAATAACCATCTCCATGACTGTCCCTTTAAGCCTGGAATTTTTAAAATACCTGCTGCGATCAAACCACTAAAAGCTGAACTAATCAAACTTCCAGCGTACAAAATTGAATTTCTTGATGCTAAAGTTTTCTTATCATACCAGTTACTTAATATAAGGAGAGCTCCGGGAAAGAATGCCTGGATGTCTGCGTTAGTATCTATCTGTTATTAGATCATTTCAGAGTTCATTGAATATGAAATTCGAAAAATCTGAAGTAAGGAAGGAATTTGAAAAAAAAAAAATCAAAACATACGGATTCAATTACCCCTAATAAGATTCTTATAGCCAACAAACCACCATAAGACTGAACAGCACCAGTACAAGTTGATAAAATACCCCAAATTGTCATAACCACTGAAATATAAATTGAAGGACGTCCGAACTTATTTAATAACATATTTGAAGGAACTTGAAATAAGATATAACCTGCAAATAAAACTGAAATACATGTTTGATATTGATTACCAACTAATCCAATATCTTTTTCTAATCCTGCCAATCTTGCACTTGCAATATTATTTCTATCCAAATAATTTAAAATGTAAATATAAATTAACATCGGCATCAATCTTATATCTATCTTTCTTGTAGTCTTTTTATCTAATGTCTCCAATTCTTCACGAGTCAAACCTTGTAAAGATTCAGGAAGATTTGCAAATTCATCTTGATCCTCAACGTCAAGAAAACCAAATTCTGATTCTGATTGTTTTAAAACACTTGCACTTCCATCTTCATTTTCAATATGAGTTATTTCTGATTTCTCTAAATGAGAGCTAGTAGGTTTAGACATGTTTAATTTGTTAATATAAATAATTTTGTAGGGAATGTCACTATTTATATTTCATGTTTAGATTTCGCAACATCAATCGAAAAAAATTTGTTTTGTGTAACTTATTTAAACGTGGAGGAAATTAAAAAGATTTTTATCGTTATGAACTTTAGCAAATTATACATTTTGAAGGTGGGGAAGAGCTAAAAAATAATTAAAAATTTTAATCTCACACGGTAGATTTTCAAAATTCAATTTTTTATTGCAGCAAAATTGATGCCGCGATTAAGAAAATTAATCCTGAAGGAAAAATTTTACGAGACACAAATATATAAAATTTACACTTTAAAATATGTTCTACAAACTTCAAAGGGCAAACACAAGGTATTATCAGTGAAAATGATGAGTACTGTAACCCTCGCATATGTAAGCTGCGTCATAATTTCATCACAACTTTATCATGGTTAGGCAATTTGAAATTAAAAATGACAAGAAAATATTTATTTTTAGTTTTTCCGGAGCGTGGGGGATCAATTATCAGGGCTGCATAATTTTTACTAACCAAAACAAACATCAATCATTGGTCAAAATTAAGATTCATTTCAGGCGTGATTGAAGATGATCGTTGATTCGGTTATCTGCCCCATACTTTCAATTTCGTAGATCGTGATTATTTTTTAAAATTATGAAAACGTATTTCAAGGATCTTGGAGAAATAACGAAAATTTCGACTATTCGACTTTTCGTATTTGTGTACTTTTTGGTGGCTTTGATTTTAAGACATAATACAACAGATATTCTTCCTATTTTCTTAAGATTAAATATTTTATTCTGACTCCGAGATAAAAAAATTTTTTATTTTCATTTATCGGTGGAGAAAAGATAAAAGATATTTTTTGTTGAGCAAGAGTATACAAACCATCTTTTTGAAAGTTAAGCAATCTAATATATTACTAATTGGAACTGGGATAGTTCAGTAATCTATTGTGTCTATTGTTTGAGATTCATTTATAGATATTTATATCTAAAATTCGTAATAATTCATGTCTTATTGCATCATTTAATTTCTCTAAACCGAAAAAAAACAATAGATTGAAAATTAAAGGGGGGATTTTCAATTTTTGATGAGAGTTGATAATCAAAATTATTTTACGATAATTGTAGATCTTTCTTTAATAAAAAATATTATATTATTGATAAATAAATATCTTCTGAGTTTCTTTAAAAAAAATCCGCGTACATTTTATTCCGACCTACCTGATGTAATCCATAATGCATTCAATTCTCCATAATATTTATGTTGTCAGTCTTTTATACGAGATCTCTCTTGAAATCAAAATTGTCGTAATTAAAGCCAATTTCAATTTTACATATTAAAAGTAACTGGCAAACATTTGTTTGTTATATTTTAATAAATCTACTGTCTGTCTACGCATATTTCGAAGCCATTTTTTAGTCACTTGATTGATTTAGTTCATTCGTTTGATAAATGATTTGAAAATCACACCTGTATTTATTTTATACCACGATTGTTAAAATACTTAGAAGGTCAAGAAATTGTCTCATTTAAAGAAGCTTGACTTGGATTTTCATTTGATACATCATCTCAATAAATTTACTTTGTTGTTATCTAACTCAACAAATTCTGATAACTTAATATCAATTATAATTAAACATCAGAGATATAGTAGTTTAAACTGAAAGCTTGACTATGCAGAAGGTAATTTTATTATATTTTTTTACAATATCGTATACCTCAAGTGTTTGATTTTGTGTCAAGATTCAACTTTATTTAAATTGTGTATCAAGAAATTTAATTAATTAATCAACAACATTACACCCAATAATCAAATGACTGAAACTTTGGAATTAATCAACAAATTATTACAACTACCATCCGAATTATTACAAATTATAATTTCATATTTAGATAAAAAAACAGCGAAAGCATTCCTTCATGATGTCCGTATGAAACCATTCGCAATATGTCATTTGTTTCTGAAAGTAGTAATTGGAGATAAAAAAGATCCCTTATATCGAATTGAAACTGAAATTCCAGGAAAAGAGATAGATCTCAAAGATGCGTTATATTTTAAAGACTATCATCTATTCTTTAAGATAGTTAAACAATTGAATGTCTTTCCTAAGTTCATCTGTTTACTAAAATTAACCGATGAAAAATTCGATTTAAATATGGGTTTTAAGCTAGATGATATGAATGGTCCTGATTCAATATTTAATTTAATTCATAATGAGTATGAAGTAGTTCCGTATAGTTGTTTGCAATTATTAAACTTTCCAAGCACATTTTATATTGATTTATATTACGATGATATTCCTCCTGAACTTGATTATAACGAAATGATAAGAATGCTTAATAATGTCTCAAACATAGAGTGTCTATTTATCTGTGAAATATCATTTTCGGTTTTAAAATGCTTAAGGGACCAAGTCAAATATTTGTCGCTTCCTGATATATGTCATGATCATATAGATGAGTCTATTCCAAGTGACATTGATTTTAAATGGGAAGGATTGTCTGTATGGGACAACAGTAGTAACTTATTACAGGAAATTCTTCAAAAGACTACCAACTTAAAATATTTTGAATTATCTAATGGGGATTATATAAGAAATGCTCCATTGTTTTATTTTCCACCAACGTTGAATTTTTTAAAAATGTCTTTGGTATTCGTATCTGATTATTCTTCATTGAGTTTATGTCATAATTTAACCGAGCTTATCTTGATAAGTACAAATTTTGATTGGAGTTTATTTGATGGTTATAAATTTATAAATTTAAACAATTTTGAGTTTTATTTAACGGATGAATCTGAACTACCTGTTACTATACATTATCAAGATATTATTTTCCCAAGAAAACTAACTAAGTTGATCATTTATGGCAATTATGAAATTACATTTAATTGTTCCTTTGAGTTTCCTGAGAAATTAGAAATTCTTGAAATGGATGAAATATTGTTTAGAGATACATTATGGTTAGATACTATAAACGTACAAGTTTTAAGGATTGGCCGTATAAGTGATTTTAAAACTATTTTTGATGAGGTTTATCAATAATGGAATTTTAACTTGCATCTGAATATATTCTTCACTAGGTTTATAAGTATCTATGTTGAACAAGTTTCTTTTGAGCTATTTTCTTGTTTAGTAAATTTTAAAATCTTGTAATATTTAATTAACGGATAATTAATCCTCTATGAGTTTGGTTCTAATGTAAGAATCGAAATTCTCAGTTTTTTAAATTATTAAATTTTTGAGAAATTCTGACATAGATTCTGACTTTGATTTTACATTTGCATCTTCTTATATTCTCCTTAAAAGGCTGTTTAGAAACTTCTCCAGGCGGGAAACTATCAAAGTCTAAGATTCTAGGGTGTGCAGAATAGCTGTACCATAATTGATGAGTGAAATCAAAGGCTTAAGACATAAATTAAAATCTGGTTGAAATAAATGATCGACATGTTCTTGATACATGGGAAATTCTTGTATTCTCTTGACAAACTTGTGATTGATCTCATATTGAATCATATTTGCTTATCACGAAATTATTTATTTGAGAAAATAAACAAAAAACGATCAGTCATCGATTAAGATGATGTTTTCATAAAAAATCCATTAAAAGTGAAGTATTGGAACAGGCTACAAATTTCACGCAAAAATATAAAAATTTGTGACTTTTTCAACAAGTCAGGTAGGATTCGACATAATTTTGAGCTTTTATATAGAAACAAACTCCTTAGTCAAACATCTTCTTTTATCATATTTCAAAATTTATACTTTAAACTTATGTCTTGATATTTACGAATTATTTGTTTAATTTTTTTCTGCATATAAACTTTACAATATTTATGTGGGAAGAGTTGAAAACTGATGATAATGAAGTGTATTATTACAACTCCGAGACAAACGAGACAAGCTGGACGTTACCAGAAGGAGCCACTGTAAAGAAGTCTACCACAGAACCCAAGTGGGAAGAATTTGAAACTGATGATGGAAAGAAGTATTATTATAATGAAGCCACTGGTGAAACAACTTGGGATAAACCAGAAGAATTAAATGGAGATACAAAGGAAGAAAACGTTCAAGATGAGGTCATAGAAGAAAGTGAATTAGAAATACGATTAAAATCACAACCATCACAAAATGTCACTGATGAATCAGATGATGAAACAAAATTCCTCAATCTCCTACGAGATAATAATGTAGATTCAACATGGTCATTTCAGAAAGTCATGCAAACATTTATTGATAATCCCAATTATTGGAGTGTTAAAAGTGCCATTAAAAGAAAGAAAATTTATGATGAATATTTAATATCAAAATTTAAACAAGAATTAACTGATAAATCAACCCTTATTGAAAACTTTAAAAAGAATTTCCGAAACCAATTAAAATTATATCAAAAGAATGGAAAATTGAATGAATTCACTCGTTGGATATCCATAAAAAGGTTATTAATCAAAGAAGAAAACCCAATTTTCAAACATTCAATTATGTCAGATTCAGAAATTGCAACTATATATTATGAATTTATTGATAATTTAAAAGCAGAAAATGAAAGTCAATTAACTCAAAAGAAAGATCAAGCAATATCGGAATTAAAATCATATTTATCATCCTTACTGATAAATTCAAAAAATTGGGAAGAATTTTATAATAATCTAATCAATGATTCAAGGTTCCAGAAGAATAATCACTTTAAGATACTTACTAAATTGGATATCCTTAAATTATATGATTTAGAAATTCTACCAAATTTATTAAAAAAAATAACTCAACAAAATTCACAATTCAGTCAAAAGAATTTCCGATCTGATAGAAAGGCAAGACAAAACTTCAAACAATTACTAAGTAAGATAGATATCACAATTGATACTGAGTTTAAACATATCCTACCAAAAATTGAAAATGAGGATGCATTTATTGAATTATGTGGTAGAGATGGTTCGACACCATTAGAACTATTCCTAGATATATCAAAAAGACCACCACCACAATCAACCAGAATAGATAAGAAACGATCCTTACCTGAAGAATCAACTAGTCATAAAAAGCCAAAACCGTCGTTAAATTATTGAGTAGTGTATATACAAAATTCGATAAACAAAAATCATTTTCCTCTAATTCCTTCAACAAATGGTATGTATCTAATAATAATTGCTGTATAGTACTAACATTTCAGTCACAATCATTGAAACCATACTTAACCGCAGTAAGATCATCACTCACTGCTGCAATATGTTTACAAGATTTCTCATCACAATTGGTTGAAAGACATAATCGACCAGAAATTGAAGTTAATAATTCACATAATCCAGAATTAATATTAAATCCAATGACTATATCAAGAAATGAAAATGAATCAATATTAATTGAAACTTCTATAAATTCGATTCGTATATCTATAAAAATCAAACAAGCTGATGAAATTGAAACAATTTTAGTTCATAAATTTACAAGATTTTTAACTTCAAGAGCTGAAAATTTCTTTATATTAAGAAGAGTTCCAATAAAAGGGTATGATATATCATTTTTAATAACAAATTTCCATACTGAACAAATGTTGAAGGATAAATTAGTTGATTTTATTATTGAATTTATGGAAGATGTAGATAAAGAAATTAGTGAAATGAAATTATTTTTAAATGCAAGAGCAAGAGTTATAGCTGAAAGTTTTTTGATTCCATTTGATTAATATATATTCATTTTGGAGTGTTTGTTGAACTTTGTTTTTTATCTTTTGGCGAAATCTCTGAAATTGGTGAATTACCCAATGGGTGTTGGAATGGTGACTGATGTTGGAATGGTGAATTAATAGGTTGTTGTTGGAATGAATAAGGTGATTTTCTTTGTGGTGTGTCTGAAACTGTTGGTGTAACCATTGGTAATTCAACATTGTCATTTATTAATCCTGGTACATTAGCCAATACTAAATCCAATTGTAATAAAGCTTCAGCTACTTGATCAAATCCTTTTGAAGAGATTTTTAAAATCCATCTATAATTGAATATTTGATCTCGATAAAAATCATTTTCCTCCTTTGTTGGGGAAGACATGAATAAAATTGCTGCAAATGTACCAATTAATGTGAAATTTGAGCTTGAACTTGAATGCCAGAATGAATGTATATGTTCTGGTTTTAAATCTCTTACAAATTCAATCGAAGCCATTAATCTAGTTTTAGCAGCTGCTCTACAAACATTGATTAATTCTATTGGTGGTGGATTTGATTTAGATTGTTGATAAATGATTGTAATAATTTTTCTATGTAATGTTAATTCAGTTGCAAAATATGCCAATTGTAAATATCCATTTGAACATAATTTTCTTGGTTGTACTGACAGCATTTGTAATTCAATTGGTAATGAATGAAACCAATTTCTTAATTTTAACTGTAAAGGTTTTGCAATTTTCAAAACTTGATTTACATCATTAATTTCATTCATTGCTTTCATTGAATAAAATTCATTTAAAATATCAGATAGAATTTTTGATAATTCAATTAAATTTATAAATATCTTTTTCCCATTATCTATATCAGATGAACCTTCTTTTAAATCACCATCCCCATGTTTTTCAGGAAAATCTTCTTGTTGTAAAGGTTGTACTACCCAATTTATCTCATTTATATGTGAAGGTCTTGAATCTTTTAATGATAACCATTTATCTTCCATATAAACAGCCCATGCTAATCTTTTTCTTAACCCTCGTTCCCATTTTGGTAATTTCCAATTATTACAATCTAATCCTAAACCCAATTCTTCAGCTAATGAAACAACTTGTGAACATAATACCCAATCGGAATATTCTGCATCACCACCATCACCTTGAACTTGACGTTGAACCGAACCATTTATAGTTTTGAAATTTGCAATGTGTTTACGTTGTAATAATAATAAACCAGCCTGAACAGCACTTAGTTTTGGACGTTTTAAAATCTCTAATAAATAATTATTTAAACCAATTTTTAAAATTAATTCTACATTTGGCTTGGGAAATCTATTTAATTGGGGATCATAATCCCACCATTGTATTGCTAAAACATAAACAGCAGCTAATAAAGGTGCACTAAACTCTCGATGAGTTCTTGAGTATTTCTCGAGGAATACTTTTTTATGTAAAATTGGATATGAAGGATGAATAATTCTAAAATATAAATCAATTAAAATTTGTCCATGAGGTGAAACAAATTTTTCAATTGTATCAACATCATTAGACATTGTTTGGTAAGATTGGGGTGATTGATCATCTTTTAATACAAATTGAGCTGTCTCACTAACTTTTCTTAATGATATTGAATCACTTAGACTGACTTGTTCAATCTTATTAGTTGTTTGATTTTTATTTTGATAATCAATTATTAGGTTTAATAAATTTATATCATATAAATATGATGTTGGACCAACATAAAAACTTGATCGGGGAAATTGTAACAGTAGTGTCTTTTTAAGTAAGGAATTATTTATAGCTGAATAATCTTGTATAGGTTGTACATCTCGTATAGGAACATTTGGAACTTGAATTGATTCATTAGGTAACAAATAAACATCATGTTTTAATTTTTTATTCGAACCATCTTCTATTTCAATTGGTTTTCTTTTTAAAGCTTGAGATGTATAAGTACATTGTAGTTGTTTTGTTTCGCATTGAATGCAATTATTAGTATTTGGAACTAAAACACACTTGGTTTTTCTCCTTCTACATTGATCACAGGGACGTTTTTGTTTTGATTTCTGTGGTGGTGGATTTATTGGTTGAGATAAAGGAGAATGTTGTATGGGGGAATATGAAGGTTGTGATGTTGACATGGGTATATTCATTGAAGGTTGAAACTGTTGTTGTTGTATCTTATCATCGTGTCCTTCATTATGGGGTATATGGGATAAATTTATATTGTATAAATAATCAGAATTATTCGTGTCATCTAAGAAGGGGAGTGCCCATGCTGATGAATTGTTTAGATTAACATCGGAATGAATATTATCATTCTTATTATTATTATCAATAGCCTTAATACTATTACTATTATTATTCTCTGAATGGTGGGGACTATCTTCAACACTCATATCAATTGATGTTTTTTGTAAAATTTAAAGTTTTTTTTTTTGGAAAATAAATCTTATCGTAAATTATTATTAAAATCGTAATTTATGAGTATAAGAAACGATTTTGTAACGATAACTACAATTACAAGACAAAATCTTATTATGGTAAACTAGTGAAGGAATATGGTTGGTCTCATGTAACCGAACAAAGAATCATCTTAAAGTCATCTTCTTTCTTACTACCATTAATGGGGATCAAATGTTTGAAAAAAACTAGTGAATCATGAACTAGATGATCTCAATGCCTCTAAAACTTCAAATTGATTTGAATATAGATGCAGTCTCAAAATTAATATCTACGCCGGTCTCTGCTCCACTTCCAGCTTCAACTTCGAAGTCTACTTTCAAGTCAAGTTGACATCAAACTCTACTTCAAAGTCCGAGTCTACTTCAAAATCAATTTTGACTTCTTCTTCAGCTTCAAATTCAAAATCCGCGTCAAGCTCAATTTCCACAAAAAATATGTATAATTTTGGAGAATCTAAAAACCGATCTGGATTAATCATTGATTATGTCAAAATCAAATAAAAAACTAGAGAATCGTGATAAATATCCTATAACTCAATCACAAAGAGTTCAAAACAAAAAAGTTGAGAACTTTTTGCATTTTCTTTCTTCTTGTCTTATCGTTACCTTTTGTTTCTAAATAACTTTCAATTGGATCTTAGTTTCTTTTACAATTTTTCACTTTGATTTCATTTTGTACTTAGAAATAGTATTTGAATCTTGTTCAGCAATTGATTTTAAGATAAAAATACATTATAGAAGATCATTGCATCATGTCTTTGAGTATTGATAAAAGAAAATATGCTGAAGATTGTTGATTATCTGAGTGTAGAGTAATGTTTTTGCACTAAAAGCTAATTGTATTGATGCTCGGATGTTTTTTTGTTGCAAATCCGCCAAAAATCTGATCAATTTTGAATAAGTGATATCTGATTCAAAATTAATTTAGATTTGACTAAAGATAGATGAAAGATAACTTATAGCTATAGGAAGTATTGCTCTTTTGTAATAGGCTCTAAAGAATCAATGTACTTGAATTTTTTTTACGAACAGAGGAAATTTACAATTTTTAATTAAATTTAACCTAAAAACAACAAAACTTCCAATTGCAGTTAAATCAATTAGAATTAAGCTTCATGTTAAAATTCATCAAGGATAAGAGCTATATACAAATTTCTTTTTTGTATCCTGTTGATCTACGTCATTCTTCAAAATTTCATCGAAACAAAGAGAATATATAACATATGATGCCTATGTTCTTACCCAGATGCCCTTATCATAGATATTTTCCTATCAGTTTCCACAGAATCTATTGGTAAACTAATTTTTCAGCAGATTTCAAAGTTCTTCTAAGTAAAATTGTAAGCTCAATTCTTTACAATTGAGGCTTCGTTATATAATAACATTTATTTTAATGATTCGTAATTTGTAATTTAGGTTCCTAATTTTTTTTTGTGGAAAATAAATCTTATCGGTAAAATAATTATCAAAATCAAAATTTATGAGTTATTATTCAAAGAAACGATCTTACAACGATGACTACAACTACAATTCACAATCATATTATAGTAAATCATTAGCAAAGAAAAAACGGGACTCATATGAACCCAACAGATCTACATATACATCATCATCTTCGTCTTCATCTTATGTACCACCATCTAAACATAAGTCATCTTCTTACGTACAACCATCAAGTCAATGGAGATCAAATGTTTGGACAAGACCAGTGGAACCTAAACTTGCTGATCTGAGTTCGTCTACAAGATCATCTTTGACAAAAAGTGAAGAAACCACTTCAATTTCAAAATCAAAACAAGATGCAGAATTAAAATCAACCTCAACTTCGAAACTTGTTTCAACCTCAACTTCAAAACCAGATGCAGAATCAAAACCAACCTCAACTTCGAAACTTGTTTCAACATCCACTTCAAAACCAGATACAGAATCAAAACCAACCTCAACATCTAAACCTGTCTCAACATCAACTTCAAGTTCCAACTCTAGTTCAAGGTCAAGCTCGTCTCCAATTTCAAATTCAACTTCAAATTCAAAATCAAGGTTAGCTTCAGTTTCAAAATCTCGACCGGATATAAATACAATTTTAGAAAAGCTAAAAATGGATCTGGATTATTCATTAATTATATCAAAAGTAAACAAGAAACAAAAAATTCGTAATAAATATCCTACAACTGAACCACAAAGAGTTCGAAACAAAAAAGTTGAGAATTTATTATATGAAGGTATCAATGAAATTACAAGATATTTCATTCATTTTTTAAATTATTGTTTTACAAAATTGAAATTTATATCAGAAAATAATAAGAATTTGAAAGAAACGAAAAGAAATGAATTGAAAAATTATATTGAACGATTGGCAAATAAACAAGAAAAAAGAATCAATATAAATACTCATTTTAAATGGTTAGGATTGGTTCATTTCACAATCATGGAATTAAAAGACGAAATTGACAAATATAATGAACATAAAGAAAATGGTTCAGATACATCTGGACAAAGTTCTGATGAAGATGATTCAGAGATAGAATTGATTAAAGAAGAAGAGTTGATAATTGAAAGTTCACCAAAATTAGATAAGTTTAAAACTGAGTTTAAAGAACTTATAAAACCAGAACCATCAAGGATATCAAAATTTTTAATCAATCAATTTATAGATGAAAAACAAAATGATGAGATCAAAGAAGAAATGCCCTTGAATATATCATCTAACAATCACTCATACCCCTTAAATGATTCATCAGTAACAAATGAACATAAATTAATAGAAAATGATGAACAGATAGATGAAATCGATAATATTCCAAAAGAAGAAGAGGCATTTCCATTAAATTCTCCACCACCAGAACGTCTTTCATACAAAGTAGTACCTACCATCAGTAATACCTCGAATTCTCAAAATGTTCGATTATCATCATATCTATCAAATGTAGAGAATGAAGAAGAAGAATTCAACACTTATGAATCCGAAATTAATGTAATGAAAGATTTATATTTTCAAAATGATTTATACATTGATTTTTTATCAACTAATAAAGATGAAAAAACTTATAATGATTCAATTAAAGTTATTGAATTTTATCAAAAATCATTAATGGACAAAATTTCTGAAATTGATGAATTAATCAAGGTAGTTGATAATGAAAAAACTATAAAAAGTATCAATATCAAAGAAAAAATTGAATCCATTGATTTAACAAATGAAGACATTTTATTTGAAAATCAAGATGAGGATCAAAATTTTAATCAATCGCTAGATTAGAGAAAATTTATATGATTCAGAAGAGATTAACACATTCTAATGATTATATATTGTCTATGTTATTATTCTTTCTTTTAAATTCTCCCAAAATCCCTTATCATAAATATTTTCTAAATCAGTTTCCATTGAGTTTACTGGCATAATTTCATATTTATCCACATTCGTTTTATCTAATAAAATCGTCTCATCTTTTAAACTTATATAAATATATTCACCATTTAGTAGGAACCTCTCAACATATGATTCATCATTTATAGATGGAACAACTTTATATAACAATTTCAATTCAATTATATAATTGATATTATCCCATTTTGATACTTCATTAGTCGTTACTCCAAGATATACATATTTCAAATTCAAACATGTAAATCCTATGGCTAAAACATTAAAAATAACACACAAGAATAAAAAAATACCCGTTATTTTATTCTCTTCATTGGTTGTTGTAATTAGATTCCAAAAATTTACAAAGTTTGATTGTGAACTCAACGCTTTATAACTTAGAATCCCACCATATAACAACATTGATATATTTGAAACCAAGAATAGTAGGAAGAATTTATAATTCTTTAATCCAACACAGTTATTTATCCAGATGCAATGATGATCAAATAATAGATAACATTTGTCACATACTGAACAGTGTTTTGATCTAGCAGGTTTAAAAAAATGGCATGTCTTGCATAGTTGATTATTAAAGAATATCAAATTATTAGCCTTGTATGGATAATGTTGTAAGTTTTCTTGTGTGACTTCCCCCGGGTTTATGTAAATTGATAGTATAGTTGAAACATAAACTAAAAAAATTATGAAATAGACTAGGAAATCCTCAGTAGAACTCAATTCCAACATTGGTTTTGTACATTTAAAAAAGAAATGAAAACATGTAGTTATAACTGATAAATATCCCATAGGTATCAACCAATTTAGGTAGTATAATAATCTTCCATTGAAAAATGAGTCTAACTTTTCATATCCTTTAAATAACCTCGATGAAAATGCAATCAATTTTATTCGTGATTTTTGTACAATTGTATTCCTATAGCTTGGTGAATCACCAAATAGTATAATTATTGATAAAATTGAACATAGAATTGATATTCCAATTATAATTTTAAATATCATTAGAAAAAAAAATAACCATGAATCAACTAATAAATGATGAAATTGAATATCTAGAACAATTATTAAACTCAATACCATTCAGTTCAAATAATAATAAACTACATTTCCTAAATGTTTATAAATTAGATTATCAACAATTAAACAAACTAAACGAATCACAATACAAGTTTCCTATAGATGCAAATAAATTATTAAAATTAGGAATTTCATTAGGTAATTTAATTAAAACATTACAAATTGAAGAAGAGAATTGGAAATTACAAAATCAACAACAACTACAATTTCTAAAATCCAAGAACAAACAGAAACCTGAAGAGTCAAAAGTTTTACCCCCATTACCACAAAATCATCCTTATCAAATAAGATTTGTAAAGAATTTATTTGCAATACTTAAAAACTTCGATATTGGATCAGAAAGTGAAGTTAATTCCAATAGGGACAGTTTCAATTCAAATAAAACTCCACAACGAATCCTATCCAATGGGAGCTCCAATACCAACGTGTCACCAATTAAATTAAATTCAAAACAATTATTGATTGAAAAATTAGAAATTAATATCAATCTAGACAATTTATTTATTTATAAAATCACTTTTAAATTATTTTTACAAATTTATAAAATTATACAAACAAATATATCAAATCAAATAATAGATTCAACTCCCAATTTTAAAGATGTCGATGAAAATAGTTCAATTTTTTCAATCAATTCATCGAATTCTCTAGATCTGTTAACCAATGATGAATATTTCAAAATTGTGAGTCGAATATTGGATAGAATAAGTTTGGGTATAATCCAACCATTTGTGATATTAATTTATAAAGAATTAGTGGAGAATCAAATATCTAATGAATTTAATCAATTAATAACCAATTTACAATAATATATATTACAATGTACCTGACACGTAATATACCTCTAATTCCATATCCAATTAGCCACTTTTCTCCAAATAATTTTACTAAATCTTCGACCTAATAATTTACCAATCAATGGAAATATAACAAAACTTAACAATGATTGAACTTGCTTCATACTTTCTTCCCATTGTTGTTGAGCTGAAATCAATGCTGAATTGTCACCATCATCACTGGAATAGTTTGAGTCGTAATAACTTTCATCTTCGTCTTCTATTCCTTGTTCTATTATATCATATTCTGAGGTTGACATTTGATTCAAAAAAAAAAATTTCAAAATTAGATGCAAAATTAATTATCAAATTGAATGATAAAAAAGTTGACATCAAGATTACTTAAGAATATATTTAGAATGTCAGAAGAATTTAACACTACAAAAGAAGGGAAAGCAATAATTTTAACTCCTAAAAAAGATGAAGTTTTTTATAATCCAATTCAACAATTTAATCGAGATTTATCAATTATGGCGATAAAAGCATATGACGAAGTTAGAAATGAAGCAGCTAAACAGAAAAAGAATCCAAAGAAAAGAAAATTATCAGGCTTAAACATTTTAGAAGCCTTGAGTGCCTCAGGTTTAAGATCATGTAGATATGGTTTAGAAATTGATAATATAAATAAAATAATCGCAAATGATATGTCACCCGAAGCTGTCGTCGATATTAATAGAAATATTGAGCATAACAAGTTAACCAATAAAGTATTTGCAAATGAAGGTGATGCAATTAAATTTATGTCATCAACTGATGAAAAATTCCATGTAATTGATTTGGATCCTTATGGAACTGCAACTCCATTTATAGATAGTGCCATGCAATGTATTGAAGAAGATGGTTTAATGTTGGTTACATGTACTGATGCTGCTATTTTAGCAGGTACAGGATATCCAGAAAAGTGTTTTGCTCTTTATGGTGGTAATAATTTTGGTAATAGTTTTGTTAATTCAGAAGCAAATCATGAAGTTGGAATTAGATTAATGTTGAATTTATTATGCTCAACTGCTGCAAAATATAAAAAATCAATTGAACCTTTATTATGTTTATCTATTGATTATTATTTTAGAATATTTGTCAAAGTTAAAACAAGTCCAATAAAAGTTAAAGATTATGCAAATCAAACAATGTTGACATTTGGTTGTAATGGATGTGGTAATAAAATTTTACAACCTTTAGGTATTAAAAATGATAAAAAATTTCAATATCCAAAATTGCAATCTCCAATTTCATCACATTGTGAATTTTGTAATAATTCTTTTAATATAGCTGGTCCAATGTATGGAGGTGATAAATTACATGATGAAAAGTTTATAAATAAAGTTTTGAAATATAATGAACAAAGTGATTCAGAAACTTATGGTACAAAAGAAAGAATAAAAGGTATGTTAACATTGGCTAAAAAAGAACTCGATTCACCATTTTTTTTCAATTTGAATAGTTTGAACTCCATATTTAAATCACCACCAATTTCAATTGAACAATATTGTAAAGCATTAGGTAATTTAGGTTATGATGTAAGTTTAACTCATGCAAAGAAAAATTGTATAAAGACTAATGCACCTTGGAAAATCAATTTATTAATCAATAGACAATGGTCAATTAATCTGAATAAATTATTTCTTGAAAATAATGAAAATAAACCTGATTTAAATGAAAAGACAAAGAATAAAATCGAGAAGTTAAAAGATGATTTGACTTATAATCCAAAAGTGAATGAAAATTCACCTGGAGGGAAAATCTTAAAAAATTTTAAAGAAAACTTAACTGATGAAGATTTAAATTTGAAAATTGATTTTGAAACTGATAATCCTGTAAATAAAAAGATTCAAAAATTAAGAAGTGTTAAGATGGTTAGATTTCAAGAAAATCCAACAAAACACTGGGGTCCAATGTCGAGACCAAAATAGGACAAAATTAAGTAGCCTTAACATTCATGCTTGATAGATACCTATAAATAATTTTTGGTCGTGTATATCGTGTAAATGTAACATAGATTCGAATCTACTGCATATAAGAAAAGTGCCTGAAAATAACCTTTAAGAAATTATACATATCGAGTAATTGTTGTTTATAGAAATAATATCTCTCGAAAATTCAATCGATTGATTATATATTGATCTTATTCTAAAAAATGTATAAAAATTATAAGTGACCATATAGACTCGAAATAAACGAAAAAAAGGAAAATTCCGAATTATAAATTGATAAAAAAATGTAAATTATTAAATTAAAATTAATTAAGAAAAAAATTAAAAAAGTATATTATTGTACAATTAGATTGAAAATGATAAATAAATGTCCTTGAAGTTTTGAAGTCTTGTATAGATTGTTTTATTGAGTGATCGATTTGTTGACGGGAGTAATTGATCTAAAATAATAAAGCAATTGCACCTGCAGCTATAGCACCAACCACACCAGCAGAACCAAATTGAGCAGCACCACCTTCTGATGCAGTAGTTGTATTACCATTAGTAACAGCAGCAGTATCGTTGGTATGATTATCAGCTGAAACAATTGAAGCAGCAGCAGTTAAAGCAATGATGATATTTTTGAATTGCATTTATATATAATTTATTTTAGGTGGAAAGAAAGAAAAACTTTTTTAATCAATTTAAATTGGTTGGAATTTGAAGTTTAATTTATATCAAAGAATTTAAGAGAATTTTTTTGAAAATAAACAAAAGAAGATATAAATTTGTCATAGGGTTTCTATAAAATTACATAATCATTTATTTTTATTTGTTTATCTAAATCATAATAATAATAATATTCTATAAACGGGTAAATATAAATTAAAATAATAAAAGTTTTGGTCTCCCAAGAAATAAAATAAAAAAAAAGAACTGAAAAAATTTTCACAATGTATTGACCAAAAATTTGATATTAAACTTTGTACTCGTTATTAATAGTTAGAAATTGCTAATTATAAGAAAATAACTAGTCTTATTCTGTACTACTTTAAACTTTTCATTAGTTATGCTTATTAAAGATTTTATTTCTTTTAATCGAGAATCGTCTATAAAAATAGAAAGAAAAAAAAGTCAATTGTAAGAAACTTATCTTCAAAACGTGGATTGTAATATTTCTAATCAATTATATCAACTTGAAATAATAATTTATTATTCTTGGATGAGAATCAAAAAGATAATGAAATAAAATCGTAGCGCTTTTTTGTCAATGTTTCATTAAATTAATACAATGTGGCTTTAAATTTAAGTTACCTTAACAATATTTAATTTTAATCAAAAAAGACTGTCTAAAATTTTGTTCCCCTATAATTAGCATTTAATTTGTATTCGTTTACAAACACGTAAAGCATATATTAGTTGTTTGTGGTCCGCAAGCAAATCGTGCTAAATAAATCTTCTCCAAAATAGTTATGAGATTTGATAAACGTCTATGCTAGATCTAAAAGACTGATCAACATTTAGTTCCTAGCAGAGACCATGTGCTTGAAGTAATATAGAAGGCCAGATAATAAATACATAGCCTCAATGATTGGATAATATTTTATTATATCTAAATTTAATTGCCGTAACCACAACTACTCGAATCTTAGTCCCGCCTTTCTTGAAATATTTATTTGGTAATTCTTCATGTTACAATTTTTCTTGCTTGAGTTTCTTAATTTAAATTTGAGTTTTTCTTAAAAAGTTAATTTATTATACAAATCTAGACAATTTATTACGTGTTTTTAGTCTTTTTTTGTACCTTTTTTTAAATCAGCATAGTCAGCCTAGTTAGGACTAAAGTGAATATCAGACTTGATATGTCAAATGTATTACTGGATGGTAATAATTGTTGAGTATGCTCGATAGCTGTATAGGGTAAAGTGATTGTAATCAAACGTTTTCTTCCAATTTTGTGCAATATCATCCATTTGGTAGTTCATCTCCGAAAATTAAGAAAATGTAAACACAGCTTAAACAGGTTTTTCATAGAATCAAAATCCCATATGAATGAATGGAGTTTATCAACAAGATTTGTTCAAAGCTTTACAATTGTATAAGAATACAACGTTAAATGAGATTAGTTTATTATGTGGTTGTTCAAGCTTAAAAACTCAAAACAAATCGAATAAAATTCAGAGTATATTATCAAATTATCAATTTTATCTTACAAATTTCGCTACAAAGAAGTCTATTGAAATAGCATCAATTGACATTGGTATTAAACATTTTTCGTATTGCAAAACTTTATACAATCCAACTAAAAATTTGACACCAATAATTATTCAAAAATGGGATAAAATCAATTTAGATGATAAATTTGGTGTAAATTATAAACCTATACTACATCTGGAATCAATTCTAGATTCTAAGAGATATCTAACTTATATAACTCAAGAAATGTTGAATTATACAAATTTATCAAAGTCGAATATCATAATTATGGAATCTCAAAGAACAAGAACATCAGGGAAATTTTCAAATTTAGCTACATTACCAACTATACTCAAGAATTATACATTTGAAAACTTATTAATTAATTCTTTATATCCAAATATTGTAATGACTATGGAACCTAAGAAAATGATGAATTTTTGGGTTTATAAATATATAAATAAAAGTGATGAATCAAAGATTTCAAATAGTAAAAAAATAAGAAAAGATTTATTTTTAAATTGGTTTAAAGTATTATATGATTTACCAAGTTTTGAAGGTGATATAAATAAGAAGGCAGATTTATTAGATTATTTGAATCTAGATAAACAAAATAAAGTTGATGATTTAATTGATTCATTATTTTATAATTTGACATTGAATTTACAATTTAAAAATTTATCAATTTTCAATGAGTACATTCAAAATAAATTAGATTTAAATCAATTTGTTAACCAACAAAATCTGAATCATTTGAGATTAATTCAACCAGTTCTAGATGATTATGGCATAAAAGCCAAGATATAATATTAGGTGATGTTTGCTAAATATATTCACCCTTTTATTGTGGGGGTTGATGATAGAGATTAATTAATAAAACACAAAATCTACATTACTTCTCATCTGTTGATAATCTCTAATAACTTGCTCCACTAAAAGAACGTTGGGTGGCTTGACTAGTTTCCCCACAAACTTGTACTAAATTTTAGCCCAATTTGCAGCCATTTTTTATCGGATCTCTTGTTAGTTACTCGTAAAAAATATCCATAATAGTAAGTGCTACCATTTGCGTGTCGATTTTTGTAACTATCATCTAATTTTGTGATTTTAATACCTGCAAGATAAGTTTCAAAATTCTTATTTATATAAAGTGGAGTAAACAATCAATTAAACCATCTCTTTGTTTTAATTTTCTTGTTTTTGAACTGAATATAAATATATAAATCGAACAGCCCTTTAGATTTTTTCATCCACCTAATCAAATTATAATGTCTGCTGAATCAGTATCAATTGTTTCTAAAACATATAGTAACGATGATCGTGAGCAAGTTCCAATTGGAAAAATCCAAACTTCAGGTGATGGAAATGAATTTATCATCATTGATAATAAAAAATATTATCGTCATGAATTAATGAGTGCTTTTGCTGGTGAATTACAAGTTGGTTTACATCCACCATCACCACATAAATTTGGTAATGCAGCTTGTTTGGGTTTATGTGCATTTTCAATTAGTTCTTTAGTTTTGAATTTATATGGATTAAATGCAAAAAATATTCATATTCCAAATGTTGCTGTTTCATTAGCTATGTTCTATGCTGGTACAATGCAATTTTTAGCTGGTGTTTGGGAAGGTGTAATGGGTAATACATTTGGTATGACAACTTTAATTTCATATGGTTGTTTCTTTTTAAGTTATGGTGCAATTTATATTGAAAGTTTTGGTATTGGAATGGCATATATGTTAAAAGATCCAACTCAATTGAATAATGCCGTTGGGTTTTTCTTGATTTCATGGGCTATTTTCTCATTTATAATGTTGATGTTGACATTAAAATCTGAATTAGCATTTGTTGGTTTATTTGTTTGTATCTTTTTCACATTTTTATTACAAGGTGCTGGTTACTTATCTCATCATGAATCTGTTACAAAAGCAGGTTGTGTATTTGGAATATTAGTTGCATTTTTCGGTTTATGGAATGCTTGGAGTGGTATTTCAACTCCAACTAACTCCTATATACAAACTCCTCATGTATTTTTATCAAAAACTCCAAAACTTTGATCAAAACACATACGAATTAATTTAAACACTTTTTGGGATTGACTTTATTTTTTTATTTATTTGGGAACCACTTTTTAATTTTTATTTTTATTTTTACTTAATAAACGAACCATTACGAATTTTAATTTCTAAATTGTACGAGATTGAATTAGATAATAAATATTTATTATTTTTTATTTATCGGGTAATAAATGGAAAAAACATAATTATAATAATTAATGTGCCACCACTTATAAAAATATTTTATACCTGATACCTTCTTTTTTAATTTCAAAACATTTTAGATTTATTAAGTTATGAACCTAGTTGACTAAACAGTAAAATAATAAACTTGAAGAAGGAAAAATTATCTATATATTATTCACTAAAGCATTTTATATCAGCGACAATTAATACCTTTGAAGATACACACCTGGTGTCTATGGGGTGTGATAATTTACTTATTTTTAAGTTTTGATTAGATGATATTTTGACTTTCTTTTGGTATTGTAAGTTTTTGTTGACGATGTGATGGTTGTGGTGATAATTTATTACCGTTTTTATCTTTTTCATCAGTTTCACTTTGTTCTTGATCTGTAATTTCAAATATCATTTCATCATCTCCTTCATCTTTAGCATTTGACTCATCAGAATTGTCAAGGTTTATTTCTTCTTGCGATTTTTTGTTATTATCATCATCATTATCGTCATCATTATCATCGTCATCATCATCATCATCGTCATCATCATCATCATCATCGTCATCATCATCATCATCATCATCATCATCTTCGTCGTTTTCTTCTTCTTCATCATCATCTTTTCCTTCTTCCTCTTCTTCTTCTTCCTCATTTATATCTTCATTCTCGTCATCTAATTTCTTTCTTTCTGCTTTTAATGCAATTATTCTTCTTCTTAAAATATCAACAATATCAGTCCATTCTCTCATACCACCCATACCAATATCACCACAAACCAAAACTTTTTCAACTGGCTTCAATATTTCAAATCCGAAATCTGATGAATTTATAATACTCATTTGTTTTGAAGTTATTGGATGAGTATACATAAATGTATTCATAGCCGGAGCTACAATAATTGGTTTTCTAATCTGCGTATTTGCCAATGGAGACCAAGATCTTATAATTGATGTCAATAAATTATCAGCAATACCATTTGAGATTTTCGCTAATGTATTTGCAGACAATGGAGCAATTAACATTATATCAGCCCATTTTCTTAATTCATTATGCAAAATTAATTTATCATATGGGTTTTTAGGTTTCCTGTTGATTGATAGATTGTCTGTATTAGTGGTGGAGGTTGTGGTTGGTGTAGTTGTTGTATTTAAATTATTATGTTCATTATAATTTGCCCATTCATCTTCGTCACGCCAAATCTTGACATCATTATGTAATTTTGAACCTCTTAAAAAATGACTAGCACATTTTGTAACCACCAATTGAATAGATATTTTACTTGTTCCAAATATTTGAAACAATTTATCAATAATTAAAGGTACTTTAATTGTAGCTACTGATCCAGTACAAGCCAATAATATATGAAATTTACCATCATCCTCTTTTGAAAGATATTGTTGAAAAGGAACTGGAGGCCCAACTGGTGAAGCAACTATTGTTTTATTAGATTTTTTTATTGAACCCCTACGTGAAGAACTATTTGAATTTGTACCAGTGATTTTTATAGGCTGTGGAGGTAATTGTTGTGGAGACGTCGTAGATGCAGCGCTTGAAACTCTACTAAATGGAGGCGGACTAGGTGATGTAAATGGTTTTACACTATTCTCAGATTGATTTGACATTGTTGATTCAAAACTAAAACCTTTTCTTATCCCATCAGCAGAAATTGGAGAATGTGATGAATCTTTGAAGAAAGGAGGTGGTGAATGAATCTGGGACTTTTGTGCAGTAAAGTTCAACGCTTCATAATTATTTGGTGATTGAATTCTTTTCTTAACGGATGATTGCCTCGATGGATTATTAGATGAAGGTGTTAAAAGACTATCATTGAATTCATTATATGACTCTTGATTTTGTTGTTGGTTTTGTTGTTGCTCATGTATATTTGCTGATGATGGTTGAGCAGAAATGGTGAATCTTCGTAATTTCTCTTGATCAGAATCTGTAAATGAAACACTTTGATTTCTAACTGGAATATTTGGCAATATTGTACTTGAATTCATTCCACTGGTGGCAATACTTGCGTTTGAAGTAGTTGTTGATAATGGATTTATAGCCGGTCTTTGACCTTGATTTGAAGTTGATGATACTGCTGATGGTGCATTAGTATTAGTTAATATCTTTGGAGGATCATTCTTAGTATTAGTTGATGATTTGATTCGTTTTGGTGCAATAAATGAAAGTGAAGGTTGCGATTGTTGCAAAGGTTGTTGATCTTTACTCACTTCATGATTGATTGACTCTGAAGTTGATGATGATGATTGGTCCATCTACGTAAGCTAAAGATATAATAAATATAAAATTATATAAATTGTTGTTGTAAAAGTTAATTTATAATTTGGTAAGTAGTAAAGTGAGAATAAAAATTTTCCTATCAATTAAAGAAGTAATTTACAACCAACAATTAATTAGAATAATTATTGATGATAGAGCATTTAGGGATTGAATAAATCAAAGAGAATTGATTCGATATAAAACTTAATACTTGAATGATATCAGTTTATTACTCATTTGGGGGGTTCTCTGCGTAACCTTATTACTCTAGTCTAACCCAACTTTAAACAAATGACAGGAATCATCACCTTGTAAGACCCATAATTGTATCCTCAGTCATTACATTTCACGAACCTAGTGGTCCGTCAATTCTTGATTTTGCTAGTGTTTATTTTCTGCCAAATTTTTTTCGCTTTGATTTATTTATTATCAACACGTAATAAATTATTTTTGATACTTTTCAATAAAAGAACATGAATATTCGTCAACAATTAACACAATTCCTATCACTAGCTTATGTATTTACATCTGCATTCATAGTATGGAAGTCTTTATCAGTAATAGCCAATTCACATTCTCCAATAGTTGTTGTATTATCTGGTTCGATGGAACCTGCATTTCAAAGAGGTGATATATTATTTTTATGGAATCGTTTCAATCAACAAAAAGTCGGTGATATTGTCGTTTATGAAATTGAAGGTAAAAATATACCAATTGTTCATCGTGTATTAAGAGAACATCATAATTCTGAAAAACAATTATTGTTGACCAAGGGAGATAATAATGCCGTTGATGATTTATCGTTGTATGCTAAAAAGCAACAATATTTGAATAGTAAAGAAGATTTAGTAGGTACTGTAATTGGTTATTTACCTTTCATTGGATACATTACAATTTTAATAACTGAAAATGTCTACTTTAAATATGGATTACTAGGTTTATTAGGGTTAAGTTCATTGATATCGAATGAGTAGAGTAAGTTTAATATACAAAAATTGTTGTCACAGTCATTCAGCTGTGTTTAATGTAAACTCGAGTATCAATTAGAATCAGTTATTATTATTACAATCATTATTGTCATTACTATGTCTCTATAAACTTGAGCGTCTTAGGACGATTTTTTTTAAATGCTAGTTTGTATATGCAAATTTTATTTTGGTGTGTCTTTTGGTGTGTCTTTTGGTGTGTCTTTTGGTGTGTCTTTTGGTGGAGTTGGAGGATTAATATTATTAGTTGTTTGTTGTGGTGGAATATAAGATTTTCCATACCCTAATCTTTTATCTTCATTATTTAAATTAGCTTGTGGAGTTGTAACAATATCATTTAACAAAATATGAGCATTTTCAAGGATAATTTTTCTTAAATTTTGTCTTCTTATTGGTTTTGGTAAATAACCAGACATTCCAACAGTTAAACATTCTTTATAATTTGAATCATCAGCAAATGCAGTTAAAGCAATTATTGGATTTTTATAGTTTAAATTTTGTCTTATCATTTTCGTTGCTAATAATCCATCAATTTTTGGCATTTGAACATCCATAAAAATTAAATCAAATGGTTCTTCAATTGTTATTGATTCTTTAACAAATTCAATTGCTTCAGCTCCATTACATGCCATCGTTATATTATCAAATCCTTCTAATTTCAACATTCGTTTAATAACTTCTTGATTCACTAAATTATCTTCAGCTACAAGAATTTTCAAATATGATAAATCATCCAATAAAGAAGTATGATTTGATGATGATCCAGCAGTACCTGGAGGGGTAGGGGTCGGTGATGTTGGTTGTGATTTATCATCTGACATTGCTGTACCAGTAGAACCTTGAGTAAATAATTTTGGTTTATCAATTGTTAAGGTAACTGATGGTGGTGGTAATTTAATCTTTTTAGGTGATATATCATTAACTTTTTCTTCTTTTACTTCATCTTCTTCTTCTTCAATGATTTCTTCATTTTCTTTGAAAATAACTTTCCTATTGATCTTTGCATTTACATTGAATTCATCTTGACTATGTTTTTCTAAATCTTGTAAAGGAATCATGATTTCTCCAACTTGAGGTATTGGTAATGTTAATATAAATTTTGAACCTTTACCAAGCGTTGATTTTAAAGTTAAAGTCCCATTCATCATTTTTGCCAATTGTTTACAAATCGATAAACCTAAACCTGTACCACCATAACTTCTAGATAATGTTTGATCACCTTGTACAAATGGTTCAAACACTTTTTCTTGTAATGCAGGTTCAATACCAGGACCAGTATCTTCAACTTCAATTTGAACAACCCAAACTTTTGATTTATACATTTTACGAACTCTATAAGTTTCACCACCAAAATCAGCCAGTGGTGCCATACTTAAATCATATTCTGGTTTTTTATCAAATGAAGTATACGATTTATAATCTTTTGGTTGTGGCATTACATTATGACGAGTTTCAACTTTGTTTAATTCATTGGTGCTTGATGTTGGTGCTACTGGTTTTTCATCACTATCTGAAGATGATGAGATGTTTTTAGTTTCACTTTCAATTGAGTCATTTTTTTCATCTGAAGATGAGGATATTGGTGGTGGTTGTTGTCCTGGTGGTGTTGGTAATGGTTTGGAATTAAACTGTGATTCAAATACTTTATTTTCATATTCTTGAGTTGATAATGTTAAAACACTTAAATCATCATTTGAAGATAATAAATTATCAACATCTTCTTGATCAATATTTGATTTTCGTTTACGCAAGGTATCTTCTGTATTCAATTTCTTTTCAACACCAGTTACTTTTATAGTTGATGTATCATTCTCATTTTTAATATGAACTTTCTCGAAATCATCCAATTTTGATTTTTCTAAATCATATTCTCCTAATAATTTGAAAACAACAGTAACTGAACCTTCAACTGAAGTAAATTTTAAAGAATTTGAAACTAAATTCATTATGATTTGTAACATTCTATTTGAGTCACCATATAAATACAATTTTCTAAAGATATTTGGTTTAACAAAGATTTTTAAATTAACTCGTTGATCATTTGCTAATTTCCCAAAAATTGATTTTGTTTGATATACTAATTCAAAAATTTGAAAAGTTGATTTCTCCAATTTTGATCGATTTAATGTATTTTTTGAATATGTTAATAATTCAGTTAAAATATGTAATAATAATTCACCAGATCTATGAATTAATTTCAAAGAATCTTGAATTTTTGAACCATCTTTTTCATCCATTGCAATTGAAGTCATACCCAATATACCATTTAAAGGAGTTCTTAATTCATGAGAAATATTGGCAATGAACACAGTTTTAGCTTCATTTGCAGCTTCCGCTTGTAATTTACTAGCTTCCAATTGCTTTGTTCTTGATTTAACTCTATCTTCAAGATGAGTATATTGTTTGTCTAATTCTTCACTCATGATATTAAACGCTTCTGATAATTCAGTCAATTCATCTTTGAAAAATTTTTTTGATGTTGGAATTTGTGTAGGTAATCTCATACCAGATGAGTGTTCGGACCCTATTCCTGATACAACACTATTACGTTTAATATCAGTATTATTATTACCACCATTTGAATTTGATTGATTCAACTTTTTATACCTTGTTATTTCTTCTGTTGCTTCTTTTAATTTTGTTATAGGTCGTATGAACCACACAGCTAATGGAAAGGTAATTAAACACATAAATGCACCGATACCGATTACCACACCAATTATGATTTTTTTCAATCGATCAATTGGTTTATCAAAATCAGATTTTGATTGTATAACTAATATTTCCCATATTATGTTTTCAAAATGTAATTGTGTAAACCCACTTGCAACTTTATCACCACTGAAACTTGTTACATCAGCAACTTGTCCAACTTGATGAGTTACGGCATATTTGATTGATTCGGAAGAGTTTATATTATAAATTTGTCCTGCTTCTAATTGTGAATTGTTTATCGGAAAAACAGGTTGAAATGCAATAGCTTCTTGATTGACATTTGTATTATCTTGCGTGTTATCAATTCCATTAGTAACCAGCCCATAAATTGGTTTTATTGCGAATGTTTGGTAATCTTCAGTTGAAGCATCCAATGCAGCATTTATTGGATCAGCCAGGGCAATAATTGATAAATATCCAGCAACATATGGTTGATCAATAATAATTGAACTATTTGTATATACAGGTAAGGTCAAACCAAAAAAGTAAGGTGATGTATCAACGTTTTCAGTATCATTTGCAATTGGTCCTGTTATATACAATGAATCTTGATTATTCAAAATATATGATGGTATTGAAGCATTTTGTTGTAAAGGAAATAATACATCCTTGGCTAAATCAGAAACAATTGTACCATTGTTATAACTCGATGCCATAATCTGTAAATCTAAATTATATAATCTTGCTGCAGCAAAAGTTTCTGTTGATGAAATGTATTGTTTTAAAGTATCTTGAGCATTATAAAATACTGATTGTGAATTGTTACCAGCTCTATATTGTGATAATGGAACAGTTATTGAGTCTATAGAAGCTAACGTCAGAAACTGATATGCGATATAAGCAATAGCTTGCTCTACTTGTGTTGTTTTTAGTTGTGAAATAACATATAAACGTTCTAATCGTAGTTGAGTTAAATTTTCACTAAAATATATACCAGTAACAATACCCAATATTAACAAAGAAAAAAGACTGGCAAAACACGTTATAATAATAAGTTGAGGTCGTATCCCAACCTTGAGTCTCCTCATTTATATATGGATTTAAAAGTTTTGGTTGGGCTAAAAATATCTTTGAAAACAAAAACCAAAACAAATGTCACTTTTTCTACTATATTGAAATATTAATCATATATAAAAAATCTATCTAGATTTATGTATAAGTGTGTAGGTTATTAATAGCTGGTGATATATCTTTGAAGTCTGTGAATGGTTTTGGTTGTAATAGTTGTTTATGAATATTAAATGAATGAGTTAGTTGTAAAAATGATGTAATAATAAATTTTTTAATCAGTAGTAAATTTTTATACGTTTAGTTTTAAGGAAAAAAAAAAATAAAGCTAGTCGTGCTAAATGACACAAATATTTTATTTTTTGGTCCTCTTTCTTTCTTTTCACTCTTTTCATAATCGTTTAATTTATTATTATACTACGCTTAGATTGATACTAATTTTAGACTGGTTAGATAGATTTTTTACAAATTGTTGTTCTATTATCCTAATCAAATTTTTCAAAATTTGATTGATTGTTGTGGTTGTAGTTTAAAGCTTATTTTGGTCAGAAATTGAGCAAAATGCTTAGCTACAGTTACAAACATCAATAACAATATTTTGCTACTCTTTTGTGTCAAAATTAGCATCTTCATCATCATTTTTATGAAATCTCGATATGCAAATTAAAATTGTTGATGCTACTTTTGTTTTTATTTTTTGTTATACTTCTTTTCATTCTTTTCTGTTTTTATTATTCATTCGATTTCCAAATAAGATAGGTCTTAACTCAAATAAATGTAAACAATTGGCTCATTTGAGTTAGAATTTATGTTCTCGGACTTTGGCTCAAATAATTAGTGAATTAATAATCAGGTTGCATAATAATTTTTTATAATAAAATAAAAAAAAAAAAGCTAAGAATAAATATATGCTGAGCAAAAAAGTATCTTGACTGTCTAATCAGAAGTGTTTGGAAAAGCTTTTTCGTATCTATTCGATTTGATTTGATTTTCTAAATGATTTTACCGCGTTTGAAAATGCTTTATTGTTGTACTGTTGTCCTCTTTGTCGTTCTCGTATTTTTGATATTATTATATTTGCAATTTTGTGTCAACAAAAATTTCTTTTTTTAACAGATTTATACCTGTATATAAAAGATCTACATAGATAACATTTCTTATACTTTAACGTTTAATTTAAATGATTTAATAACAAAGTATCTACTGCCAATCCAAAACAAAACAGCACCAATTGCTAAGCCCCCAACTAAAATCATAAAGTCGTTATACTGTTCCATAGTTCCATCATCAATTATAGCAGCTGCAATTGGTATACCAAATAAATTAGCACTAGAACATATAAAATTCAAGATTCCGTACTTCGTACCAATTTGTTTTACTGGTGTTATTTGTGATAAGCAAGCAGGTAACAAACTTGATAATGAACCTGAACAATAACCACCTATACCTGCAAATGCCCATAAAATCTTTTGATTTGATGAAAAAGGATATAACAACACTAATATACAAAGACAATAATTAAATGTCATGATAATATTGACATTGAATCTTCCATAGTAATCTGATAGATACGCTGGGATCCATCTGCCAAATATTGCAGTACCATTCCATAAGGTCAATAATAAATATGATGTAGATTCACTTGCTCCGTGTGCAATTGCAAATGAAGCATAATAAGTGACTAATAAAATTAATGATAGTTCAGCACAAAATCCACCGAGTACCAAAAAGCAAAATTTATAGTCCCTAATTTTGATAAAATCCCAATTCAAATAAAACTTTTCCCTTTCAATAGCAATTTCGTCATCTACATCTGCTGAATTTACTTCTTGTAATTCACTGAATCTATCCTTGACTAAAAAAATTGATAATACTAAACAAAATAAACAAACAAATGCAAGTATACGAATTGACCAGACGAATCCAAGTTTGGGGTACAAGGATCTAAGCATTAATGGAAAGACCAAGCCACCAACTGAACCACCACTAGTAGCTATACCCGTGGTATTACCTCTTTTTCTCAAAAACCAATGTGAAATAACACCAATCAATGGAGTCATACCAATACCATTACCAATTCCTAATGCTATAAAACTTAATATAAACTGCCATATCTCAACACTATTAGCTATGGCCATTAAACCCGTAAAAATAAAGCAAGTAGATATGACTAAAATCAATAAAGGACCTTTTCGATCAAAAATTGGTCCTACAAATATACCGCATGCATAGCTTAATGATAAATAAATCGAAAAGATCCATGAGATTGAACTTTGTTTAAGATGTGATAATTGATGATTTGAAACGTAGGTTTGAATTGCACCAATAGAATTTATTATCCCTAGATTTACTACCAAGCCCAAAAATGAGCCTAATATGACTGTATATGCCTTAATTCCTCCATCTGGGTAATTATCTGGATTTTCATTGTCTTCAAAATTAACAAACTGAGATGTTTGATCAACTTCATGCGTTGTTGTTGTCGAATATAGTTGTTGACGTTGAGCCCTGTTGCTCAATTCTACGTTTTCTACATAAGACATAAGCTTTGAACTATATGAAAGACGTAAGTGGTTGGCCAAATTCCAAAATGAATGTTGATTTTGATAAAATTTGACTCATAATGCTAATGTTTAATTATTGCATATAAAAAAATGTATAGATAAGCTTCGAACTTATAAATCCGAACCCCAGTTTTATACAAAACTTCAATTTTAAATGCTAAACACATAGCTTCAATTGCGTAATAAAAGTTTGAGAGAGTGATCTTTTGGTCTTCGAATAAAGTTAATATTTAATTATTTTGAAAATTCATTTGATCGTCAATATTCTATCGGTTGAAACCAATAACTCGTGTGAAACTATTTCATTTTTGAAAGTTTCATACTAAGATTTTATTAAGCATATGTATAACATGTCATCAAATAAATATATATTCAAGTACAAATTAATTGGTACTATTCTTTTATCTATCAAACTTTTACATTTAATTTAAAAGATTTCAATACAAAGTATCTACTTATTGACCAAAATAAAACTCCTCCAATTGCCAAACACCCAACCAAAATCATAAAATTGTCATATTGTTTTGTAGTTCCATCATCTATAATAGCTGCGGCTATCGGAATACCGAATAAATTAGCTGTTGATAAGATAAAGTTCAAAATTCCATATTTTGTACCTATTTGCTTCACAGGTGTAATTTGCGATAAACAAGCTGGTAATAAACTTAAAATAGAACCAGAACAATAACCCCCGATACCTGCAAAAGCCCATAGAATCTTTTGATTCGATGCAAATGGATATAGTAAAACAAATATACTCAAACAATAACTTAAAAGCATTATGATATTAACGTTGAATCTTCCATAGTAATCCGAGGCAAATGCTGGAATCCAACGTCCTAAAATTCCAGTACCATTCCATAATGTCAATAGCAAATATGAAGTAGATTCACTCGCACCATGAGCAATTGAATATGATGCATAATAGGTGACTAATAAGATTAAAGATAATTCAGCACAAAACCCCCCTAAAGCTAAGAAAAAGAACTTATAATCTTGAATTTTGAATATATCGAAATTGATATAAAACTTTTTCTTCTCAATTGCAATCTTATCTGAATCTGAATCTTTTTGTAAGCCTTTCTGCAGAATTTTGTTGAATCTTTCTTTGACTAAAAAAGTCGATAAAATCAAACAAAATAAACATATAAATGCAAGTATTCGAATTGACCATACAAATCCAAGTTTGGGATATAACGATCTAAGCATTAATGGAAAAACTAAACCACCAACTGAACCACCACTAGTAGCTATACCCGTGGTATTACCTCTCTTTTTCAAAAACCAATGTGAAATCACACCTATCAATGGAGTCATTCCAAATCCATTGCCTATACCCAAGGCAATGAAACTCAATATAAATTGCCATATTTCCACACTATTTGCAATAGCCATTAAACCCATGAATATAAAACAATTCGAAACTATTAAAATCAATAATGGTCCCTTTCGATCAAAAATTGGTCCGACTATTAATCCACCAGCATAACTTAATGACAAATAGATCGAGAAAATCCACGAAATTGAACTTTGTTTAAGATGTGATAATTGATGATTTGAGACGTAAGTTTGAATTGCACCAATTGAATTGATTATACCTAGATTCACGACCAATCCTAAAAAGGAGCCGAGTATTACTGAATAAGCTTTCAAGCCTCCGTCTGGGTAATCCTCTGGATCTTCATTATTATTGTTATTATATTCATCAAATGATATTGTTGTGGATAAAGTTGAATTATTTTCATTAGTCACAGGTTGACGTTGGTTTCTATTACTCAATTCTATATTTTCGACATTTGACATAATATTAAATTGAATAGATATGTAAAATTATCTTTTTAGATTAGTTGGAATATTGTGACTAATTTATATCAGGGTATTTTGACTCTTTAGATCTTGAAAAAAAATATTAGATAAGCGATGGATTTATACATCCGACCCCACATAAACTTGAATTACAATAGATAACGAGTTTAACTTGTTATTTTGTTTGACCTTAACAGAAATTGGATAGCAGTTTTTCTAGCTGCTTAGTTTAATCCACTTACCATCACTTATATATGTTTGCACCTAAATATTTATTATTTATTGATTTGTATTAAATTGTCGCAATAAACTTCCTCAAAACTGTTATTTATTTTGAGTTTCACAAAAGTAATTAAATTTTGAACTAAATTGAGAAAGAGTTTCAATCAAATGCTTTGAGTGTATTATTTTAAGAAAGTGTTCCTCAAAGATAGATCCTATAAGTTTCGACATACTAAAGAAAAGTTATAACTTTATAACATCTTCACGCAACTACAAAGCGAGCAAAGTTAATGTGATTTTGAAGTGTAAGAATCCAGTGATAAAGCTGAAAAGGGAGATGCTTCATCTGCGATTTCAGGTCAAGTATTAGTTAGTTCAAGATATTTGGAGTTTGCAAATTCACGAAGGATGTCAAGAATCAATTTTTTGCGATAGTATCCAACAATAATGCTTTCCTACACATGCAAAATATCAATAATTAAATTCAATACAAGAAACGTTAATTAGGCTAATAAATTTGGATCTAGAATCTCTTTGAAACAGATGCATTCAAAAAAAAACAAAAAAAATCATAAATGTTATTAAGTCAAATCTTAAAATAGGATATCTATATGGACAAATTCACCAACTTTTTGCTAAGTACAATTAAAATTGATATTTTAATGTGAGTGCTTTTGGTTGCAAAATAAAATCGGTATGTAAATAAAAAAACGGAAATTACGTAATCTTGCCTTAGCCGTGTTATAATTATTAGCCAGCTAATTACATAATGATTACACAGTTTTCTATTTTTATCCACCCGCACACTACTATGGAAATTAATTGCATGCATTTTTTTCTTGTTCCTTTAATTCCAAATAACATCCATTTCACTTTCAATCGTTTACAACCGTTGCTTTTCCATTTCATTTCCAAACACACTCATTTCAAATATTATATTTATCAACTCACTCATAATCGTTTTTTGTGATGTCAAAGGAATATAATGATATTAAAGAGTCTGGTACTCATATTAACAAACATAAAAATTTTCATTTCAAAAGATTAATTTCATTTCTAATATTATTGATTTGTTTAGTATGGGGTTCATCATTTTTAATTATAAGTATAAGTAATTTTTCAACTAAGATCAACTCATTAAATTTACAATCAATACTGGATATTGATTCAAAAGATTATAGTAAATATGCTTATCCTTCAAACAAACCAACTAAATTTAAAGGTTATAAAACCCCATTAACCAAGAAAATATATGATGATCATGAATTATCACCAAAATTACAATCCATTCAATGGATAAAAGAGCCATCATCAATATATAATGATAAAGGTACTTATGTAATTAAAGAAATTATTGAGAAAGGAGAAGAGGAAGATGATGATTTCAAAGTTATAATCAAATCAATAGCTGATGAAGAATATGAAAAAGTTTTAATACCGACTAGTACGTTTCATTATGAGGATAAAACTTACAAGATTGAGAACTATAAAGCTTCACCAGATTTAACAAAAGTGATATTACAAACCAATGTTACATCTTCATGGAGACATTCATCATATTCATTGTATTGGATTGCCAATATTGAAAATGAAAATTTAAAAATTAGTCCAATTTATGATACAAAACATACAATATCTACTATTTCATGGTCACCCGATTCAAACAACATTGCATTCATTTATAAAAATAACATCTTCATTAAGAATTTGATCAAGGATGAAATTAAACAAATCACTTTTGATGGATCTAAAAACATTTTCAATGGTAAACCAGATTGGGTTTATGAAGAAGAAGTATTTGGTACTGATATTGTATTATGGTGGTCACCAAATGGTGATAAGTTTTCCTTCTTGAGATCTGATAATACAAAAGTTCCAGAATTTATAATTCCGTTCTATGCACAATATAAATATGAAGATTATCCAGAAATTGTTAAAATCAAATATCCAAAAGCTGGATATCCAAATCCAATTGTCGATATTTTAACTTATGATTTAACGGAAGACAAACTAATTGAACATCAATTGAAATCAACAAAAATTGATAATTCAAATAGATTAATCACAGAAGTTGTATGGATTGGCTCCGATTTATTGATTAAAACCTCAAATCGTGCTAGTGATTTACTAGAAATATATTTGGTTGAAAATGAATCAACTAAATTAATTAGATCTTTAGATGCGAAAGACTCATGGTTCGAGGTTACAACTCATACTTTATATGTTCCAAAAAATGAGACCCTTGGTAGAAAATATGATGGATATATTGATACTGTTGTTGAAAAGGGTTATAATCATTTAGGTTATTTTTCACCGCCTAATGATCCAAATTATCAATTATTAACTAAAGGTAATTGGGAAGTTGTTGGTGGCGTTGGTGCTTTTGATTATACAAATAATCAAGTATATTTTACAAGTACAATGAAACTGTCAATTGAAAGACATATACATTCAGTTAATTTATTAGATAGACTGAATGATAATTTACCTTATATTAAAGATATAACTACAAAAGAAGGTTGGTATTCATCTAGTTTTTCCTCAGGTGCAAGATTCTTATTTTTAAGTGATTTAGGCCCTGATGTACCAAGTCAAAGAATCAATGATTTAAAAATGAATAAAAACGTTAAAACAATAGAGGATAATGAAGAATTAAAGAAGAAATTAAGAGACTATGTTATTCCACAAATCAAATATTCAACAATTGAATTAAAAGATGAAGAAAATGGTGAAACTTTTGTCTGTAATACAATGGAAACATTACCATTGAATTTCGATAAAAAGAAGAAATATCCAGTACTATTTTATATTTATGGTGGACCAGGCTCACAAACTATCAATAAACAATGGTCAATAAGTTTTAGCTCATTAGTTGCTGCTGAATTGAATGCAATTGTTGTTACTGTTGATGGTAGAGGTACAGGATTCAACAACTTGAATTATAAATTGGGTTCAAAATTCAAATTCATAGTTCGTGATCAATTGGGTAAATATGAACCATTGGATGTTATTGCTACTGCTAAAAATTGGGCAGAAAAACCATATGTCGATAAAGAAAGAATCAGTGTTTGGGGTTGGTCATATGGTGGGTTCTTAACATTGAAAACATTAGAAACTGATGTGCAAGATCCAGTTTTCAATTATGGAGTTGCTGTTGCACCAGTTACAAAATGGAAATTATATGATTCAATCTATACAGAAAGGTATTTAAGAACACCACAAGAAAATCCTACAGGTTATCAATATGGATCAATTAATAATGTAACTAATTTCAAACACGTCAATAAATTTTTCATTGCTCATGGTACAGGAGATGATAATGTACATATGCAACATTCATTACAATTATTAGATGAATTCAATGTTGAAGAAGTTGAAAATTTCGAAATGATGATATTTCCAGATTCAAACCATGGAATGAGTTATCATAATGGTAATAAAGTTGTCTATGATAGAATATTGAATTTCTTAAATAGAGCTTTTGAAAATGAATTTGTATAAGTAATAGATAAATTGATAGAGATGTGCACGTGAGGCGATTCTTTTTTCTTTTTCCTTTTGTTGAAAAAAGTTTTTTTTTTTTTTTCATTCCATCTCAATACTTTTCAATTCAATTCTTTAATTCAATATGATTATTTTCCAAGACGTTATTTCAGGTGATGAATTATTATCAGACGCTTACGATGTCAAATTAGTTGACGATGCTGTCTATGAAGCTGATTGTGCTATGGTTACTGTTGGTAACGGTGATATTGATATTGGTGCTAATCCATCAGCTGAAGATGGTGATGAAGCATTAGAAGATGGTGCTGAAACCGTTAACAATGTTGTTTACTCTTTCAGATTACAACAAACTCAATTTGACAAAAAATCATTCACTACTTATATCAAAGGTTACATGAAAAGAGTTAAAGCTTACTTAGCTGAAAAAGATCCAGAACAAGTTGAAGTTTTTGAAAAAGGTGCTACTAAATACGTTAAAAAAGTTTTAGGTTCATTCAACGACTGGGATTTCTACACTGGTGAATCAATGGACCCAGATGCTATGATTGTTTTATTAAACTATAGAGAAGATGGTACTACTCCATTCGTTGCCATTTGGAAACATGGTGTCAGTGAAAACAAAATCTAGATTTAACAAAGCTGAAAATAAATAGTTTTATATAATTTATATTTAAGTTTTTTTTCTAATTGATAAGCAATTATTTTCTAATGTGATTGATGAATCAACATAATTGAACAAATAAATTTCAAATTTGTCACCTAACAATTGATTCAATGCATAAACTCTACTCTCATCAATTAATCTTCTTGCTTTCAAACCTAATTCTTTTCTAGCTTCTTTATCTAATTTTGAAATATGATCGTCATTTAAATTATTTGAGGAATCAAGAGCCCAAGAAACCATTTTTTTCAAAATATGAAATGATTGAACTGTTGTGAAACCAGATTCATGTAGGTATTTTCTTGATTGGGGTAAGAATTGATCTAAATCACATACATGACGACAACACATTGCTACAATTAAACCATCGAATTTATCAGAACTTATTATATTTGAATTGAGTATCAGTTTTAATGTTAAATCAGTAGCTGCACCACACAAATGCTTTGAAATACCAATGATAGAATTAGAATTGGCTTCGATAAATTTATCCAATTGTAAATCCTTAATATCCATTCTACTTCTTTTCACTATTGGATTCAAATCTTTGGCTTCTTTGATGATATGGTTATCACATTTATATCTATTTGAGCCACGATCTATCAACCCAAACCCAAAGCCAGGAACATTTACATCTTTGTTTGATTCTTCATTCTCTTTATCAAACGATATACAGCGTTGAACAAATTTTGATAATTCAGCTTTTCCGCAACCAAACTCAATATAGAACTTTCTTGAGTTTAATAAATTCATGGACTTTAGATGTCCAATCAAGGATGATTGTTGAATTATATGTTTTTGCATTGATTTCAAATCTAATAGATTATCCATACCGGGATGAGAAGCTTGTTGAAAACGTAGTGGATTGAATTCAATGCCTTGTAGAATTGGAATATATTTTTCATACAATTTTGCATCATCAAGATCAATTTCTTCATTCCCTAGGTGATTCTCTTGGTTATAATTCTGTAGTTTTATGTTAATGTCTTTTTCAAACCATTCATCTTCAGTCTCTTTTGGTTTCCAATTACATTTAAGCAAGTGCGAGTCTAAGTCCCTTTTCCATATTGTGTGTTTTGGATCCAATGGACATGGAATTCTTGAATCATTAACTAAAATCATATGTTCTGAACACATTTTGTTGAATGATTTTCTCTGCATTCCACATCTTCGATTCTTCCCTGGAATAATATATTCACATCTATAGGAGATCCCACCTTTTGTCAATTTTGAATTTTTACTCCCCTTTGCATCTTTTGATACTAAATTTTTTGTACTTTTATTTGAGACCATTCTATTATTTTTTTTTTACGAGATCATCTTAATAATTTATCTCATCATGAAATCTAATAATCAATTATGGAAATTAGATCTATTAGAGTCAAAATATTTAAAAGCAACTCCAAGATTCAATCATACAAAGAAATTACTAATCTCAATCTTAAATTCTAATAACGGTAAGAAATTACAAAAGAAATTACCAAAAAACGATAAAGAGGCATTAGTTGAAATAGAAAATCTAAAGACTGAATTATTTAAACAAAAGTATCATTCAAGTTATGTGAAGTTGAATAAAGAGATTGGAAAATTAATAAAGGATAAGGATTTTTTCAAGGATGAAACTATACTTGATCAATTCATAAAGTCAAAGATTATAAAATCAATACAGAATTCAATTCTAAACACCAAAGACCTGAAGACAAACCCGCCATCATATATAAATACTGAGATAAGAGATATAATAGTTGATAAATCAAATTCTTCTAATCCTTCTGGATTCTTCAAGGCTTATTGTCAGAATAATAAATCCATAAATAACCTTTGTTCAAATTTATCAAATAACAAAAATGTGAAAAAATTAATAGAAGAAATTGAATGGAGTTTCAAAATGGTGAGAGGTGACTTAACTAAACAAGAAAAAGTAGATAGAAAGAAACTGACCGGAAAAGAAGAGGATGATGAAGAAGATGAAAGCGATGAGGAAGATGAAGAAGAAATAGATCTCGAAAAAGCATATGACAATTTCGCAATATATGAAAATGATCAAGAAGTTAGTGATGCTGATAGTGATGAGAAATTTGAAATTGACCCAAATGTGAATTATAATGAAATTACAGATGAAGAAGCATCAGATGAAGACGAAGAAGAAGGAAGTACATCTGAAGTGGATGATTTTTTTGAAGAAGAACCACCACTTAAAAAATCAAAATCATCTACAAAGCAACCAGATTATAATCTACCTGATTTAGCTACTGGTTATTATTCAGGTGGATCCGATGATGAAGAGGATGTTGATAATGATAAAATAGTGAAAGACCTTACATCTCAACGTAAGAATAGAAGAGGTCAAAGAGCAAGACAAAAAATTTGGGAAAAGAAGTATGGAAAAGAAGCAAAACACGTTAAAAAGGAAAAACAAAGAGAAGCTGATGAAAGAGAAAAACGCAGATTAGAATTTGAAGAAAGAGAAAGAAAAAGACAATTGAAAGCTCAATTACAAAAACCAACAGGTGCAAATAATGAACCATTAGGTGAACGAAAAGAAAATACCAACAGCACCACAAACATAGCTCCATCTACTAAAGTAAATGAAAAAATACATCCTTCATGGGAAGCTAAGAAACAAGCAGAAGCAAAATTAAAATCAGGTTTCCAAGGTAAAAAAGTTGTATTTGATTAAATTCGTCTTTAATTCTACAATAAATCATAATTTATATTGAAATTCTTTAATATTTCTTCGTTTGTAATATCATTACACCAAGCTTCAGATTTGATAATAAAATAATAATGACATTTTTCTGGTTCACTAACGGAAATCAATTCTGGTCCTTCCCCACATTGAAACTCAATCTCTGCTGATCTTTGTGGACCATTCCAACATCTTGCACCTTTATTGTAGAAAATTTTACCGTCTTTATATTCTTTGAAATTTCCAATTAATATATCATCTTGCATTATCGAACCTAAAATTTTAATTATATATTGATACCCACCCAATTTTTTATTAATTGTTAATGAGTCAAATGCTCTTAAAATGTCATTGGGACCGAAATTTAAATTCAAATTATTCTTTATATCATTAATCTTTTTCTCAGTTGATTCTAATTGTTTTTCTAATTTTTCAATCTTTGAGTCTAATTCAAAATTAGAATTATTATCATTTATTTCAACCAAGTTTTCAGGATTTGTCAAAAAAGTTCCAATGATGTTTTTAAAGTAATGATGAATCATATTACCAAAAGTTGGTTTCAAATCAGATTGTTCTTGATTATGTGTTATTTCTTTTGTCTTTTTAATCAATTCATTCAACATTTTATTTGTTTCGTGAATATCTTCATTCACCTCATTTCCCTTATTTGATATGTAATTTTGAAACTTATGAATTGAATCCTTTACTGCTAAATCATTGAAATTTGGATTATACTCTTTTGATAATTTCATTAAAATCTTTTCCAAATGTTGAATTTTTGCTTCTTGTTTGATTATTGATTGTTTATGATTATTAATTTTGTCAACTATGGAAACAATTTTATCACCCAATATATCAAATATGGTTAAATCGTAATCTTGTTTTGATTCACTTTCTAATTTTAATTTGTTAATTTCCATTTTCAAACTTGGTATCTTTCTTTCCAATTGATTTAATACATTGACTAAATTTGTTCTTTTTGATTTTGCATTCTTTATTATTGCTTCTTTCTTTTCTAATGCCTTTTTGACAAAATTTTCAGTTTTAGTTTTATATTGTTGAAACTGCAGATTGATTTCATTACATTTATTCTCACAACCACCATTCAAGTATTCATCCGAACCATCACAACAAAGATCGTAATCACAAACACCATCGTTCAATTTAAATTGATCAATATAATTCGGTATAAACCCTTCATTTTTACAATAGAACTTAAAGGGATTGATTGGGCATGCATTTGTTCCTATTTCATCTGAACCATCAGGACAATCACAAATATCATCGTTAATTTGATCATAGGTTAACCTTATTGAACTATCATTCAAACAATGCCAGTATTTTTCACCATTGATAATTTGTGGTTGATACAAGTGTTGATTTTGGGGCGACACACCAATTATATCCGCTAGTGATGTAGATAATAGTAGCACTAGATTTAAAATCATTTTGAATGGTTGTGTTTTGAGATCTAATTGATTTTTTGATTCAATTTATTTTTTCTATTTACTCCTTTCATTCGATTTTGATCTTTTCACAGAGACATTTGTCCAGCAAATAATGAAGGTCAGTCATTGAAATTAGATCACTCCTATGTATTTCATTCTTTTTATTCAGATAAGCAAGTTACGAGTTACAAATAAAAGTAAAAGTTGAGACACTTGAGAAATTCTTATACAATTATCGGTTTTTGATATTATCAACTTCTATACAAGCACCATTTATTGACTCATCACTTAGAATCTCAATTGATTTATCTATCACTTCATCCAAAGTTACAGATTTTAAATCCGTTATTGCCTTTGAACCAAGATCTGTTTCTCTTACTAACCCCGGCATGATGGCATTGACTCTAATTCGACCTTGTAATTCGTGACTTAGACTAGTTGTGAATCCTAATAAACCAGCTTTCGAAGCAGCATAAACAGATGTACCAGGTATATAAGTGTTTGTTAATGATAACATGGATGAAACATTCAAAATTGTTTTATTTTGATTTTTCAATCGTAACATATTTTTAATGATAGTTTGAGATAATAATATCGGTATTGTAAGATTAAGATTAATTGTATTTGATATATCTTGCTTTGGAGTTCTAATAAATAATGAATAATTGGAAATACCAGCACAATTAATTAACATATTATAAGATTCGGATTTGAAAAAGTCTCTATTGCTTTTATTCTCATCTAATAATTCTAATAAATCAAGTACTTTATAAGAATGTGATTGCTGCTCAATTTTAGGTAATTGAGAAACTGATTGTCGTAGTAAAGATTCATTTTTGGCCAAAAGGGTGACATTTGCACCTTCGAAAGCTAGCTTTTTAGCTAGAGCAAATCCAATACCTCTGGATCCACCAGTGACTAATGCATTTTGACCTTTGAACATTGATTAGGAAAGAAATGAATTTAATTTAAACTGTCAAGAATAGACACTCTCACATACACGAAGGGAAAAAAAAGTACGACTGCTACCAAACGCACATGCAATGTTATATTATCACAAATTTGGTGGTACAAAGAGTTAAGATTCATTGTGTACTATAGATGAACATTCACTTGATAGGTACAATATAAGTGATTTCAAAATATAAGACCCAGCGATATAAATCTTCCTTACATCGAGTTCACTTCTAATAAGACAACCAAAGGGTTAATAATAATAAATTATTATAATAGATGACGATATTATATAAGAATCCAAATTATAATAATAGTGCAGCATTTTTGCAATCAAAAAAGGAACATTTAAAACGGCTATTCATTTTATAGATAAAGTTTCTAAGTTAAAAATTTGTAGTAATGGTTTCCTCAAACTTGTTAGGAGTTTTCTCTTGCAGATCAAATAAAAATAGAAAATCACAATTTATAAATAGAATTAGACCTACATCCACAACGACATCATCGAAACAACACAAATGGATATACAATACGATGATATAGCGTCAATATATCTAATTAGTTGTCTAATAATCACACCAGGGTCAGTCATTCTACTATTGTACTATAAGAAGTATCATCATCAATATTTAAAAAGGTCTACCACCAATAAATTATCAATCTACATCATTGGTTTACTAATATTAACCTTAAATCTAAACATTTGGTACTTCTTATCAACAAATTATAAATCAGATTTAATTAGTTTACTCAACACAAATAATCCTCATGAATCATTTGTTAAATCATTAACATTCAAAACATTCAATCTACCTGGTTTTTCCTTCATCAATCAAAAAATATCTGATTTGAATCTCCAAACTGAAAATTTCAATTGTAGTACAATAAAAATTCCCAATGAAAATTTTATTCAATCTAGTGAATTAAAGGATTTAAATAATATACATGATTTGAAAATCTTACGAGACCAATTAAATGAATTAAGAAAAGATAATTCCATATATGAATTATGTTTCCAAGATGACCCAAAGGAAACAGAAGAAACTATTTTAAATAAGAAGTGGTTTAAATTCTGTGGTAGTTCTATCTGGATGGAAAAGTTTGGTGTCTATTTCATGGTTAATCGTATCGTTTATACAAAACATTCTCGTCGAAATCATCCAACGATATCAATCTTATCGGCACAAATATTTGATTCAAATTGGAAGGAAATTACTGGGTTTAGATTCCCAAATTCAAATCTTTCATTTCCAACAATACTTCCCCATCATATAGATATAGGTCGAAAAGAAGAGAAAGAAATCATTGGAAGTGAAGATCCAAGAGTGATATTAAATGAGTATACAAGTGACTCTGGCGAGTTGATTCAAGAGCCTATCATTGTTTTCAATTCTCGAAGAACTGAGATCAAATGGTATAGAGCAATGCATATTTATAGACCCCTTATTGATCCATACAATATAATTAGGTTGTCTATAAAAGATAAGAAAAGGAGCTATAGAGAAAAAAATTGGGCACCATTTATGGATCTGAAGAATAATGATTATATAAATTTCATTTATAATTTTAATCCATTGAGAATCATAAAATGTGATTTAAGATCTGGGGAATGTGATAAAATTACTGGTCCACCTTTTAATACCTTGAATGCAAATGATAATGCTGGAAAGCTAAGAGGTGGAACTCAATTGATTGAGATTCCGGAAAAGTTTTTAAGTCAAGATGAAAATAATAGAAAGTATTGGTTAGGAATTGCAAGATCTCATAATAAAGAATGTGGTTGTTTGAATGAATTATATCGACCACATATTTTTATAATTTCAAAATCTAGGAATGAGAATATTCAAGATGATTATCAATTGGATTATGTTTCTTCATTGATTGATTTCAATATAGTTCCTGAACCTTGGTCATTAGGAAAAAAAACTTGCCGAGATGGCAAATCCGTATTAATCCCTAATTCAATCACAAATTGGAATAAAATTGGTAATGATGGAGATGATTATATGGGAATTACATTGAGTGAGGCTGATCGATCAAATAAATTAGTTTACATTAAAGGTTTATTATCATATATAAAACAAATCTTAAAAGATCAACAAAATGATATAAATCAAGAATCTGTGCTATTAGAAAATAAATTACTAGGTGATTGCTCAACTTCATTATCTGATGAATATTGTGAAGTGACTGAGAAGTTGTTAAATTGGTGAATATAAGTGAATTGTAAATTTCTCGTAAATAATCTAGTTTAATTTATCTCTTCCAACGGAACGATAATTATCTTTCAATATGAATAATGATATCAACAACATAATTGATAATAATGAAATCATAGCAACTGCTAATACAACACAAAACAAGAAAAGAAGAAAATCTTCAGTATCTAAAGAGGAGAATGAGACTAGAAGATTAGCTCAAGCTTCAAGAACATTAAAAGCTTGTGAAGTATGTCGAAAACAAAAAACAAGATGTTTTAGAGCACCAGAAGATTTAAATCGTTGTTTAAGATGTAAATTTTTGAATAAAACTTGTTCATTTGAATCAGATAATGATGTACCATCACAACCTCAGCCTTTAGAACAATCACTGAATATATCGGATGACTCAAGATTGAATCAATTACAACAAAATGTAAATGAAATTTTATCAATTTTGAAAAATAATTCTAATCATGGAACTAATTTGAATTTAAGTCCGCTGAATATTGAAAATGAGATAAGATCAGATTCATTTTCAAATACATTTATTGTATCACCATTTTCAATAACTCAAAATCAATTAAATAAAAATCCCCAATTATCCAATCTACAACCAGATTCAATACTCAACATATTTCAAAAGTCAAACAACATATATTTAATCAATGACAATATTATAGATTTAAACATCCTTGATGAAATTGAGGCCATTCAACTAATTAATGATTTTCGAAGAAATTATGGTCGTTGGGTTTCATTTCCACCTGGTATATCCACAGAATCATTAATATTAGATATGAAGTCAAAATCTTCTTTATTATTAACAAGTTGTTGTTTGATAAGTTTAAAGTATTTAGTATTCGAACAAAACAAACAAATTTTATATTTGAAATTAATCAAACAATTAATTAAAGACTTAAATCAGTCTATGTTAAATTTTGTTTCTTTTAAAAATTCAAGAGATGGTTTGACTGAATTTCTACAATCAATGGTTATATTATCAATTTATCTGATTTCAATCTCATCAATGGTTTCGACTATCATAAATCAGCAACTGAATGACACAGAACTACTAAATTTAATCAATGATGAAGAAATTTTGAATTTTAATTTAGATCCGTGGTTGTTATCTTGTAATGGATTAACTACTTTTTTAACAAATGCAACATTCAAATTTCTAGAAATAAGTGATAAAAAAGAATCTTCATTGACTATTTCAAGGATATACAATCATTTATGTCTTGTTCACTTAAACTATAGTATATTCTCTGGAAGAATATCTATATTGGATGAGATCAGAATTGAGAATTGCTCTTTGGCTTTAAGTTTATTATCAGCTACAAATTTTGACGGTAGAATGGTTAGCGAAATTGGTATACTATTTATAACGTATAAATTCATTCAAAGAAACTTATCACTAAATACAAATTTAAAACAATTGGAAACGAATTTCAGATCAGTTCAAAATGAGATTAATCAATGGTATCAGACTTGGGAATATCTTTTTGAGCAACCTGCATTACAATTCATCCAATTTACTTATAATTTTTGTTCAATGTTGATTCTATATATTTATTTATTCAAGAGAATAAATCAAAATGACATTGACTATTTCAATATGGATAATCTATCTTATGTGTTTGAGAACTGTAATAATGAGTCCAATTTATTAAAAATGTTTGAATTTTCATGCAAAGCCATTAATCATATCAACTCAATTAAAAATGATGCTTATTTTGCTTATTTATCTGATCAAATTCATTTTGGTTTTTATTTCATATCGATTTTTAGCATAAAATTGATCAAACATTTAAAGAATAATTCATCAAAAGATTTGAATGTCAAGATTCAACAAGTTACCGAAAATATCAAAATATTGATTAATAAATTTGATAGAATTAGTTCAAGTGATGATAATGATTTGTTAACAAGATATAAATTGGGACTAGAATTGATACTCCAAGAAATGAATCAGTCATGTAATTGAAATAATTAATAAATTATTTTTTAGAAGATAAGTATATATTCTAATTTAAATGACCACGATAATTATTTGACATGTAATCAATATGGACAAAAGCTCTTTCTACATTTGGTAAACTTTCAATAGAATACTGTAAAGCTTCAGCAATATCATGACAATCTTTAAACGATAAATTCTTATCATTTGCAAATACCAAATCAATTTCAACATTTAAATTATCACCAACATGATAACATTTCAATGCTGTGATTTGTTTTATTGGTTCGGCAAATCTTAAAGCTAAGTAAAGTATAACTTTATAATCTAATGTACTTGCCAGAGCACCAGTTAAATTATTTATATGTTCAAAAGCTGTAATACCCCAATTAATTATAATATAAATTGATAATAATAAAGCACCTAAGGGATCAAACCACCAAATATTACAAAAATGACCAACCGTTGGCATTAATAATGAAACAGAATTAAAAATCACATCGGTCATTGCATCTTGAGCTAAAGCTTGTACAGAACTTGATTTATTATTCTTACACCAAATCCAACATCCGAATTTTGTAATTATAGTTATTGTCATAATAACTATTGCATCAGTACCAATTACAGCTGGAGTTTTATCTGTACCAAAGAATAATCTCTTGAATGATTCTTGACCAACTTGAAAGAATGAAATTATAATTATAATTGAAAAAATCAATACTCCTAATGGTTCTAATCTTGATCTACCTATTGGATATGAGTGTTTAACTTTCCAATCTGATTTTGAAGCTAATCTATTCACAATGTATATAATAAATGTTGATAAAAAATCTAATATAGAATCAACTAATGATGCTACAACTGACATTGAATTAGTTAAAAAAGCAACGATTATTTTACCAATCATTAATAAAATATTGATTAAAAAATTGACCAAGATTGCAATTAAAATTTGTGAATTGCTTTCTTCTTGATTGTATCCAAGAAATTTCGAACCATCATTATCTACATTCCCAGGTACATCATAAAAACGTGAGTATTTGGATGTATTATTTGAAGTATCTTTTGTTGAATCTTGTTCTAAGTCAGTTGCTTCATTTGTAGTTACAATACCATTGTTTTTCAACTCTTGTTGCTCATTTTCAATAATTTTATCCAATTTTGAACTTTCAACACCATATTGAGTTAACATATTATAATGAATCTTACCAGCATCTAGAAAATTATCGATTTCTTGAAACTTTTCAATCAAGTAATTTTGTTCTGTATAATATTCTCGTACTTGTTTATTTTTAATATTTGAAATCAGCGATTTATGAAATTCATACCAATTAGCCAACGGTTTAATATTTCCAATAAGTCTTGAAGGTCTTAATGTATTTACAATCTCAACTATACTCAATCTCCTTTGTGGTGGAAATTCATGCTCATCTATTGAACCGCCGTACTCATCATTAAAATCTTGTGTAAACAAAGGTAAATATACTCCATGATTCAAATTACTTTGTGTATGATCAAAAGGTGATGTTGGATTAGTGACTGATTGATAATTGGATAATAATCTTTGATACAATGGTTTATCAGGGTTCATATTTTGATATTCCTTGGCGCTAAAAGAGTATCTTCTTCTTGAATGAGAAAATTCATCAAATTCAGTAAAACTTGACTCTAAATTCGGTGGATAGAATTTCCCATTGTTGGTATCACTGTTATTATTACTCGGACTATGATTGTTTAAATCCGATATGTTTGTACCCAGCGGTGGTTTTCTTAAATTTGATAATCCTGCTGGTGAGCTGTATTGTGAGTGTCTCAATGTTCGTGGTGATGAGGATCTTGATGATTTTATAGGTGAGGTATTGGTATTATAATCTGAATTGAATTTAGAAACATTATGGTTTATCAATGGTTGATTTTCATTGTTAGGTGATGATGAGTTTGAAGATGTCATGAGTAAAGAAAAACAATCAGTATAATTTAATTAATAACTTTCTATCTATCTAACGGTTGAAGTAGTAAGAGGAAAGTTTATCAAATCTGTAATGGTTATGAATTCTAATCTCTTCTCTTCTCGCCTTTAATTGTGAAATTCAAATCTGACTAAGTATGCGCAATTTTATTTTTGTGTTATACTAAGAAATCGTTATTATAAAATAGAATAACATTTTTTGACATATCAAGATTTATAAAGACTTTTCTTACTCATGCTAGTCATTTGCAGAGGTTTAAACGAAATTACTTAAATTCAGTTGTGCATCTGAAAATTTTCCTAAGTTCAAGATAAAGAGAGTGCTGGAGAATTTATTTTCTAACTATTTTATGTTAAAAACAATTCAATTCCTTCCTATAATCAAACTATGATGCAATTTACCTTTTTATTTAATAATCTATCATCTAGAACATGAATTTCGGTTGGAGTGAAACAGATAATTTCCTTTCTATCGATGTTATACCAATTAAATTGCTGATCAAACAATTTGTTAGATCTAAGAGAAACGTTTCTTAGAGCTGAGTTATCTTTGTTTCACATGTTAGAATAACTCATTCACTATTGAATACCTCAGTCAAGATTATCATATGTGCTGTTTTGTGTATTTTAGTTTTGAAATTGAAAAGCAGGGTAGTTATTCGCATTTGGTAGCCGATCAACGCCTATAAATTTATATTTTTTCGAGATGGGTAAAGAAAAAATTTTTTTGAATCAACAACAAATATCATTAATTGGTATGTGAGACTTCATTGATTATACTTTCTTTCATTCACAATTACAAAATATTATTATGATTAAAGCAATTGATGTAACTACATTATTTACTGAGGATGTACATGCAGGACATATTGTTAAGGAATTCTTCGTTTATGATCATTTTGAAATCTGAATCAAAGAGAAACTTATTCTTAGAACTGTATTAACAATCAATTATAGTATGTGAATTCAATAGATTTTTATCTTTTTTATATGATGAATATGTTCCTACATTTTCTGTCCGGTGAATATTGATTATGAGCCATAGACAACTACATGCATCACCATCTGATTATTCCAAGTAGAAATCAATAAGTGGAGTTTTACTAACTTGTTCAAAGGGTATGTTTCTTGTTCATTTATTTTATTTTATTTATTATGATGAAAAGTATATGTTATCAGTTCTGCTTCTGAACCAAATAATCTGAAGATACCAACTTTACCAAAGCTCTAGAATTACACTGATTAATAAATTAAAATTAAAATTAGAATTAAATTTGAGAAGTAAAGTACTAACTTTTAATTAGTTTATTTATAGATTTAATATATATTTTTAAACATTGAATATAACGACTTTTCCATCGATACCTGAAGTCGAGATTTGATTCTTTGAGAAAAGTTTGATACTATTAATTGTATTTTGATGAATTGTATTCAAACCTTTATTTGCTTTTTGTGAAGGTTTATTGACTCTACCTTTCAAATCCATTTGTTTAAACATATTTAAAGCTTGATGAGAAGAGATTTCTTCGTCATCATCTGCATTACTTTTAGTTGTTGATTCTTTAGTTAAATCCTTTTGTTCTTCAATTTGATAAGCTTCTTTCCAATTAAATTCATCTTCACCTTTGAAAACCACAAGATTACAATTATAACCACCAACGACAATTGTTGATTCATTAATCCAAATCAATGATACAAATGGTAAGTAATTAGTTTTGATATTTAAAATTGATTTTGGTTCTAAACCTTCACCTTGTGGATAAACTAATCCAATTGAGGAATCATGACTAACCCAACCTAATGCATCTCCATTTGGACTAAATTTAACACCATGGATCCAAGCTTGAGTTTCATTTATGAAATCACCACACAAGGTTTGAAAAGGTAATTTTGTACCCCAAACTGATGGATCTGGTTTATTATCAATACCTTTAATATATCCACTAAACACTCTTACATGACCATCGGTAGAACCACAAGCTAACAAAATTGAATTAGGGTGCCAATCAATTGTTGTTATTGTTGATTTGATTGGTTTTTTTATATGTTTAGAAACCCACCAATCATTTTCTTCCTCATAGTAACAAACAGCAATAATTCGATCACTACTACCAACGGCAAATTTCTTACCACAAGGAGACCATTTACAAACTGTTGCACCACGATGAATTCTTAATAAGACTAAAGTTGGTTTGAATTTATCTTCTTGTGAGTTATATTCCCAAACAAGGGCATTTCTATCTTGTGAACAAGTTAAAATCTTTGAACCATCAGAAGAAATATCTACTGATGTAACTGTTTTATCATGATCTTGTAAAACTGTAACTAATTTAGGTTTTGCTGATAAATTGGCAGAATTGACTTTATAAATTTCAACGTTATTTTCTTTTGTGATTGCTAAGATTGAACGATCAGGTGAAAAACAATGGTCTTTGATTGGTAAGTGACCCAATTGATAAATAGCAGGAACAGATGACATGATTTTATAGTTTTTGACAGGAGTTTCTCTCAACTGTAGAATTCAAGTTGTTGAAAATAAAATTAGTTCCGAAATTGCTACCAAACAGAGAATATTTGAAGAGTAGTGAATATATTATAAATTATTTATATTAAACAAACTTTCTCTAATCATCTTGATGTTCACTTGATTGTTTTTCTTTAATGAATGTTTTAGTTTTATTCCAATAATGTTGAAATCTTGCATTTTGTATACCTGACAATTTCCCATCGAGTCTATCAATAATTGTCATAAATAAATTACCAGTTTCTTTGTTATATAAGATTCTTAACCAATAAAATATCAAAAATATAGTCAATTGGTACCCACTTGCATTTCTAAAAAACAAAGTTCTAATCAATAAGTAAACAATCAAAATTAATTCATCATAAGCAATAATTGAAGCTAAAAATGATGATTGTTTTGTAACAAAACCAATTTTTTTATTTGCACTAATATGTAATAAACTAATTAAATAATATGGTATGATTTTAAATATTGATTTGAATGAAAAACACCATATAATACTAAGAACCAAGTATTGAAAATTTTGATGTGACATCAATGTTGCAATTGGTGGTAACCAATGTAAACCAAATTTATGACTAAAAGTTGCAGTTAATGCCATTATTGATCCAATTAATGCTAAACGATAACATATTGAATTAATATACCATTTATTAGGTAACCAAAAAATTTGAAATATAAAACTAATAGATCCAAATATTAATGTTAAGATATGTCCATAAAACCATACTTTATATTTTAATGGATTTGAAGTTGGTGGGGCTCTAACTAATCTTTTCTTTTTCTTTGACGATTCAACTTGATTAGTTGGTTTTCCATCTGAATTACTTTCCTTTGAACTAGGTCTAGAATTGTGAGTTTGTGGTTGTTGTTGAGAATGATCAATTGAGTCAATTGGATCAATTGGTATTGGTTGTTGTTGTGTAGTTGTAGTAGCTGACATATTAAATCAATCTAAAAGTATAAAATTCCAAACTAAATCACTTGAATTTTCCCTCGAGTAAGCAATTGATAAAATAAATATCGATATCAATGTCAATTACTGATATCAATGAGATAAAAATGAATTATTGTTGTAAAAAATGAAATGATAGCAAAAATAAAAAGATTTTGTTACTTGAAATTTGTATTATGTAAAAAATTATGTAAGTATTTTGGTAACTGAATTTTTTTATTTTTCATTTATGTAAACAAACATTTTATAATATTTGAAGATGAATACTGATTCAACAATTAACACAACTAGTAATTCCATTATCAATATATCAAATATAGACTACACTCAATACTCAAATAAGTTGTCCAATTTAGAAATCAATATACTAAAACAGTATCAATCCATCAATAACAATCTTAAGTTGATATCAAAAGAATTGGAATCATTAAACAGCTCAACTATCAATATAAATAATGACAATAACAATGATAGCAACAAATCTACAAATCTTACTATTAACAATTTAAGACAAATTGAGTCAAAATTAGGTTTCATATATACTTTCTTCAAAGGTGCAGTATACACTTTATATGCTGATCATGAACAAGGCGATGAAGAAAATGAAGATATGGAAGGCAAAGAAGATGATGTGGGAGATAATGAAGAAGAAGAGGAAGCAGCAGAGGAAGAGAGTCCTAGAAATGAAGGTTGAAAGTCTATATCATGAATTAACAAATATTCGTGATCAGAAATGATCAAGTCGAATTTAATTTCGTAGTCCCATAAATAACTAAGGTAGGGATTTCATGATGAAAAGACGAATGTTGAAGTTTAGAAATCCATCATCGTTTACTTTTCCAAATTGATAGATCTATTCTCGAAACAATTTTAAAAGGACAAATTAATTGCAATCTTCCAAAGTGATAAAAGTCGCTATTTTGTATTTACCGCGAGTAAAGAAACATAGCTCTAATTTCACTAAAAGATTTTCGAATATATGTCAGAACAATTTAAAAAATTATTTTGATGAAGCTCACGATTCATATACTATCCAGTTCAATTTCAAGCTAGATAAAATATGGCTAATGTTATAGAATTCAATATAAATTTTTGCAACCTAATGAAATTATTTTTCTGTCATATTTCAGAGTCAATTTCTAATACAAGGGGTTGTAATTTTTTTTATCGCTTGATAATTAGATGAGAGAATAATTAAAATTATAATTCATTCTTTTTACTTTTGATTTAAAACTAACATTCAACTTTCCATTATGTCTGATTATGATAAATATTCAACACCATTATCTTCAAGATATGCATCTGAAGAAATGTCACAAATTTTTTCATTAAGAAATAGATTTTCAACTTGGAGAAAATTATGGTATAATTTAGCTAAAGCTGAAAAACAAGTTGGATTAAGTATGATCACTGACGAAGCTATTGAACAAATGTCAAAACATTTAACTATTACTGATGAAGAAATAGCTGAAGCTTCAATTGAAGAAGCAAAAGTTAGACATGATGTTATGGCCCACGTTCATATTTTTGGTCAAACTTGTCCTTCAGCAAATGGTATTATCCATTTAGGTGCTACATCTTGTTTTGTTACTGATAATGCTGATTTAATCTTTTTAAGAGATGCTTATGATATTTTAATTCCAAAATTAGTCAATGTAATTGATAGATTATCAAAATTTGCTATTGAATATAAAGATTTACCAGTATTAGGATGGACACATTTCCAACCAGCACAATTAACTACTGTTGGTAAAAGAGCTACATTATGGTTACAAGAATTATTATGGGATTTAAGAAATTTTGTACGTGCAAGAAATGATATTGGTTTAAGAGGTGTTAAAGGTACAACAGGTACTCAAGGTTCATTTTTAAGTTTATTTCACGGAGATCATTCAAAAGTTGAACAATTGGATGAGTTAGTTTGTGAATTACTTGGATTTGATACTGTTTATCCATGTACTGGTCAAACATACCTGAGAAAAATTGATATTGATATTTTAGGTCCATTATCTTCATTTGGAGCAACTGCACATAAATTCGCTACTGATGTTAGATTATTAGCAAATTTAAAAGAAATTGAAGAACCTTTTGAAAAATCACAAATTGGATCTTCAGCAATGGCATATAAAAGAAATCCAATGAGATGTGAAAGAGTTTGTTCTTTAGCTAGACATTTAGGTGGATTATATAATGATGCATTACAAACAGCTTCTGTCCAATGGTTTGAAAGAACTTTGGATGATTCTGCAATTAGAAGAATTTCATTACCTTCAGCATTCTTAACTTGTGATATTTTATTATCAACAATGTTAAATATCACATCTGGTTTGGTTGTTTATCCAAAAGTTATTGAACGTAGAATCAATGCAGAATTACCATTCATGGCAACTGAAAATATCATTATGGCAATGGTTGAAAAAGGTGGTAATAGACAAGATTGTCATGAAGAAATTAGAGTCTTATCACATCAAGCTTCAGATGTTGTAAAACAAAAAGGTGGTGATAATGATTTGATTGAAAGAATCAAAAATACTGAATATTTTAAACCAATTTGGAATGAATTGGATTCTTTATTAGATCCAAAAACTTTCGTTGGTAGAGCTCCTCAACAAACTGAAAAATTCATTAATAAAGATGTTAAAAATGCTTTAAAAGATTTTGAATCATTTATTTCTCAAGAAAACGTTTCATTAAAAGTTTAAATAAATAAGTAATAAAATATATGTATCTATAGTTTATTTAGGATTTTTTGTAAACACAATTTATGAGCTGGAACGTCGAAAATGAATACACTTTTCATAATTTTTACGTATACTTAGCAAAGGATCTTCTAGAAATTCGATTATTAGTCAAAGAACAACAAAACTATTTGTAGCCTGGTCTTTGGCTAGTCATGTTGCAGCAATTGAAAATTGAAATTTATTCTTGTACAATGAATACAATTTTAATTATGCTTTTCGATAAATTAAACCAATGTGGCTAATTAAAGAAATTTCAAGTTCTTTGCCTCAAGTTTATGTTGCAAAAAAAATAATCCATTGCTGACGAACAATTTGTTGAGATTTGATCAACACCAAAAAGATCTTAATTCTATCTAGAGCCTTAGCTTTCAATTGGATGGTTTGGAAATTATAATTTAAACAGTTTATATATCAACTAAGTATCAAGAACTTACAAGGTACTGAAAGGAGAGCAAATTAAGTATAATCAATAAATATATATTACTTTCTATCTTTGTTCTTTTTGAATCAATTCATCAAACTTGGGAATTGAACGCTCTTGATAATCAATAATAGGTCTCAACAGATTCAAACCCTCATGATTCTTCAACATTGAGCTTCTTGGAACTATAGGATTATTCTGTTGTTGCTGAACAAACATTGACGGTAATGGAGGTGGCAAATGAACAAAACTAGGTAAAGAACCAGCTAAACCCGAACCTGACCCTGCAGATTGTAAATGAGGAAATTGTTGAGGAAATTGTTGTTGCTGTTGATGATGTGGTGGTGGTGGTGGATAATGAATAGGCTGTAATTGTTGATGTTGTTGTTGCATCATAGGATGATGATGATGCTGTTGTTGTTGTTGTTGATGGTGATGATGGCTTTGAGGAATTGGAAACAGATGTGAATGCATCGGTAATGGTGGTGGCATCGGATATGGATACATTGGAATTTGTTGCTGATGTTGTTGTTGTGGGGTTTGTATAACTGGCAATTGGGGTGTGTATCTATTATTATTATGTCCATTATTCATCAATACATCATCAACTGATCTTGACCTTGCATTTGAAAATCCAGGTTGTTGTGCTTGCACTTGGGATTGTTGTGATTGTTGACTTGGTGATTCTTTTTGTAATTGCGGTTGTTGTTGCTTTACTGTTTCTTTATCCAATTGTGGATTTTCCATTGTTTCAATCAACATCAATTTATAATTTTTCAAGACCGATTCAACTTCGAATGTACAATACACATTTCTATCATAATTCTCCATTCTTTTAATTGATAAATCATTTAAATCATTTAAATTATTAAATTCCAATTGTATAATTCCATTGAATAAGTCACGTTCAAACATTCTATAATCAGTATATAAAGAATAATTCAAATCTTGAGGTATGAAATAAATCTTCATATTTGATTTATACCTTGGTCTAGCTATGATTTTCTTGAAAAATAAATTATTTGGAACTTCACCAATTTTACCCAATGAATGTAACATTTCATCAGAATTCTCTTCATCATCAATCAAATTATAATCACCAGGTTTTGCCGTTTCTAATTTCAAAATACATGAGCCATGAATATCATCAGTTGTTGATCTCGTTATACGAATTAATGTAAATTGTTTAACCCCAAATAAAGATTGTATTGCAGTATCTAATGAATTAAACGTTGGAATCAAATGAGATTCGGATGTAAAAGATTTGATAATTTTATTTGAGTATTCACTAAGATCAACAACATTATTATTGATCAATTGTAATCCTTTTGAAACCATCATATTACGACTCGTGTTTGATGAGTTTGTAGTTGTGTCATTCTGTATCTGATTCATATTTAAAAGATCTTGATATTGTGTAATTGACCCTTGATCATTAAATAATGTATATATTTTTCGATCATCAGTAAAAGGTATTAAACCAAGATATAAATTAAATAAATTCGATGCAACGGTTAATTTAATCTTGATCCCAGCTTTCAAAGATTTTATATGTAATTTAGATTGTTTTGTTGAATCGTAAGGATTATTTGAATGATGATTATTATGATTACTAGGTGCTATGTATTCTCCCAAAGCTTTCTTTCTTGATGAATATTTACGACGTATCGCTAATTTAACAAATATCTTTTGTCCTAATAAGAACCGATTGATTTTAGGCTTGGGTATATGATCTCTCAACATGATTATTGGCTTTTCTGGTACTGGTTGGCTTTGATTATTTTGAGTTTGTTGTTGTTGAGAATGAATGTATTTTGGTGGTGAAGGAGGCAATGAAGAATTTGAAGATGTTGAATTGGATAAATCTGAATCACTAGTTGGTGGTGTTATAGATGCAATATTTGGAGGTCGTGATTGTATTGTTTGATGTTGATGATGATCTTTTGGTTTGATCAAGGTATAAGAAGACGATGATGGTGTTGTTGTGCTTTGATCTAACTTTATGGAAGGTTCTTTCTTGGCTGATGAAGTTGTCGTTGATGCTTCATTTGTAGCATTTAATAAATCCAATAAATTAGCCATTCTTATAGTATCATTTAAAAATTCGTGAAAGACGTGAAGGAAAAAAATTTAGTGAAAAAATGAAATGATTTCAATTGAAATGAATGATAATATATTGATTAATAATAGTGTGGTAGTGGTAGTACTAAGTGTAAATGATTAACGGTTGTGGTGGTAAATTAAAATAAGATGGAAAAAAATAAAATAAAATAGAATAAATAAAAACAGAAAATTAGGAAGAAAGAAAGAAAAGGGGGTTTTAATTTTATTTATATAATCTCATGTATATATGGTTTTCACCGCATAGAGATACAAAGATAAAATTGATTTTGTATAATACCAAATTCCAAATTCCATAAAGAATATGAAGAAAAAGAAGTAGAAGCAGTGGAATTTAGTGAATGGTGCATCATCAATTAAACTATGTTGAATGATTTAATAATTGGGTTTGTTAATTTTTATTTTTAGTCTTTTCAAAAGTATCATGTACATCAGTTAAAACATTTTTTTTTATTTTAGGAAAATCGAGCAAAACTAAATTGAAACGTATAAATTGTTAAAATTTAGTAAATACTTTGGGCGGCAGAGACATTTAATAAAATGCATCATTAATATCATCATCCTAATAATCATCAATATTATTATTAAGCTTGTAACTAGATGTGAGTTGATTTTGAATAGGTCTTGTTCTATTTTTTTTCTGTTTTGCTATAGACAACACAAAATTGGAAATTTATTTAGTTTATACATATACAGAATTATATTCCAATTTGTTATGTAATAAAACCTGGAAAAGATAAACTTGAAGGAAGGAACCCTGAAATTTTTTACCCTTTTAATTTGATTAGTGATCCGGGAAAGTTTAATTGTATTGGCCATAACTCGTGGCTATTATTTATATTTTCCACTTCTCACTCGTGGCAAAAAAAAAAAAAAAAAACATTTCTAACTCGTGGCAAACCAATACTAGCAAATTTTCCGCTACTTACAGTAATGATTGTGGTGAGAGGATGAAGGGTGGAGGATCGAGGGTGGCCCAGATTTCAAATAGTTCTAGTCGAGTGATGTCTAAAAAACTTTAATTTCAAATTGAAAGATATCTAAAATTCTAAAACATACATGCATATATACTGCATCTCAGCTTGATTTTTTACAAAAACAAACACAAAAATTAAATTTTTTTTGTTTGATCTGCAATACATTGTAAGTCTTTAAAATATTTGATTGTTCAAGCCCGTTGCTGCCATGTTTTTATTCAAATAATGTTCTATTTTTTATTTACTTTGTTTTTTACATTTTATTTTATTTAATCAAATAATCTATTTGATTATTTTTATTTAAGTAGAACGTAAATCATTTTATGTTGTATTATATCATAACCTTTACAATTGATTCTCGGTGAAATCTTCGTTTATACAAAACAATCTTCCATATAATCACAAAATAAAATTCCTTTCCGAAACAATTTGTCTCTTGTTTTTTTCCAGATTTTATTTTCATATTTGAATTTAATTTTTTGTTTCTTTTCTTTCGTAAAAATAAAACAAAAGTAAAAGCTTATTTTTGGGGTGTAAAATTTCGATTTACTTAAAAAACTACTTCGTTTGATGATATGCAAATCAAGTTAGCATAGCTGCTATTATAACATGTTTGAAAGTAAGACATTTAGTTTTAGTTTGAAACGTTTCAATTGGTAAATTGGAAGAATGTAAAATAGCAACAACAAATTATATTATCTCTTAAGAAGAATTTATTTTGTAATCTCTTTGGAATGCAAGATCTATCCGGAAAAGATTCAAATTAAAGAATAAAATTTCAGTTCAAAATTACCGAAGTTACTTTCTTTCTTCTTAGACAATGTTTTACTAAATTAAATTAGATTAAATAGAAAAAAAATAATAAAAAAAAGATAAGATTTAACCCAAATTATTATGTGCAAATGTTTATAAATATGTATGTACTATGATAAATAATTACTAAACTCATACAAGTAGTGAAATGAGTGTGAAAAAATGATTCAGTACTAGTCTAGACGGATATCATTACATCACCAGAGTTTTATCCGAAATGAAATCGGTGCCTTTTCTACTTCAAATTGGAGGAGAAAATGATTAATAAAAGATGATGATTTAAGAATCGAAAGCATGTGGTTTTTCGACTAACTCATTCAGTTTTGTTACTGATTGATTAAAGATAATGAGGGATTATAAATTCAATTGAAAAATTAGCCTCTATAGTTAACTTCAGAAACGATCAAAGCCTCGACATAGTGCTCAACCGTTTGCTGAGGATGATCGCAACCTATGATAATAGTATTACTTGTTATAAGTCTTTACGTCTTTAGATTAGTTTGATTAATTTTATTAGACACAAATACACACCATTTTTTTTCATTTTTATTATCCTGAAAATTTGAAACCCGTTCTATTTTTTATTTTTAGATTTGTGTAAGATCCAACTCCGCTTATCATGACGTACATTTAAATTTTGTGTTAATTTGTAATGTATTGTGTTATCTCTTGTGTTGTGATTGCTGTAATTCTTTACTTTTCAGTTACAATTATAAATTCAAATAGGAATCGATTTAAACGTATAGAAGAAATGATATATTTGAGACAACAACAATAGTAAATCTAATCGAACTTTTCTTTAGTTGGAATAATGTTAATCTGAGACATTTCAAAAAAAGAAGAAAAAATTGTCTCAATTAAGGATTTTGAAACTTGGTAATACTCATGATAGCAATCGAGATTTACAATTATATAAAACAATATTTTTAATTTGTAAATAAGTTATAAAGGACTTGACCAACCTGAAATTCCATCGATACAATATAACAAAAATCACCTCTTTCTTTTCAATTGTTGTTGTTGAAATGTGTGTAATGTTGTTATGGAACACAAAATGAATAAGATTTTGCACAAGATTGAATTCCATGCCAATGCCATGTCAATTCATCCAATCCAATCCTTTTCGCACCCTAATAACACCCCTAGTTTTTTAAACTCTAATTCTGCCAATCCTTGAGAAAAATCAAAACTAGGCTATAATATAGAAAAATCAAACTAATTTCTGATCTGAGACGTTTGTTGAGAAAATCCTTTTTCTGAACTGCTTTCAATTTTATGGTTTCTGAAGTCGAAAGATTATTATGGATGGAAACAGACCACTTTTAGTATTTTTTACAAAATGAAACAAAAACAAACAAACAAACAATAAAAATTATAAAAAAAAGATTTTGCAAAAAGGAACTCCATAAATACGAGCGGACCAACAACAAAATTCCTTTAAGATCTAGTTTTGTGTAAGTTTGTAGCTTTTTATTTTTTAAATTTGTAATCTGTGTAATCAAATTATTATGCAATTCAAATTATTAATTTACTAAAAAAAAATTATTTAAATTCGTTTTGTAAGTTTATTAGGTCTTTGATTAATTAAATTATTTGCTCATTCATCATACATTAAAAATAGAAAATTATCTTTAATGATCTTATTTCAACTGTGTAATGATTATACGGGAAATAAATTTAAACTTTTGCTTTTGCAAATGCAACTAATTAAATTGAGATCATGCTTGTAACCAGCCTCAACTTGACTCTTCTAGCCACCAAATAACTTCATTGTAAAAATGTTTAGACTTTAAAACCTAATTCGGATATAGGTTTTAGTTTTTTTTATCTTTATTTGACTCCCTTGCACTTAAAATTGTCAAAGAAACAAGAACATGTGCATCTTGGGCGTTTATAAAATTTTAGTGTACGAGTAGTCGATTTTCTCCGAGCAATATTAATTTGTATTATTCCATATTACTTTAGAATACTATTATCATCATGTTCAGATAGATATTAGTATCAGGGATCAAAGTAGTTCAAATATCAAATCTTTAAATCAATCATTGTTACGTCATTTTTAAATATCATCACTATTTTAATATTTGATTAAAGCCCTGCCACAATTCTTTAGTGGTGTCATTACATGAGTGAATGTGGGAGGCGTCGAATTACTTAAAAGCCGCTCTATAATATCAAACCCTTAAAGATGTTTGTAATTCAGCTCCTTATTATCTAATAATGCACTCTATTCCTGACCAACTAGTAAACTTTCTTAGTTTGTTTTGTCAAGTGTTTGACTCAATTATAGCAGTGATAGTTGTGATCGTGATAATTTCGTGAAACTTCACCTGAAATCAACAAAAACTAATAATTTGAATCAAAGTCTCCTACTACCTCTTGCTCAGTAGTAAATTTTGCGATTGCGTCTTCATCTTACAAAAGTTGGCATATACTGGTGAGCTAATGCGTATCATTTAATAAGTTGAATACCCAATAGACTGAAACTTATGTCCTGATATTCTACGACAAGATTACTATCCTTCACACAGATTGAAAAACTCGATACCAAGTTGAGTACGTACTGCAAAGAAACCATTAACTGTTCAAGCTCATAATTTGATGTTCATTTGTATATTAAAAACTTCTATGATCAAATCTATTTTTATTTAATTTTGTTGATCAATAAATTTATCAATATCTTCAACTTCTTTTAATTTTGAATCTTGGGATAAATTAATTTTAACTTTATTATCATCTTTATAATTCAATCTTGCTAATTTAGCTTGAGGACCCCAACCATTGATTGGAGCATTCAATTTAAAAGGTAACAACCATGAAGTTATTTGAATGAAATTTGGACTCAAATTTATAATCTCATGAATTAAATCTTCAATACATATCAAACCTAAATTATCACCAAATTGATCTTCAACATATTGATTATTATCTAATTTTACAATCTTTTCTTCTTCTTCATCATTTTCTTCTTCTTCATCATTTTCTTCATCTTCTCTTTCATCATTTTCTTGTTTTATCATTATTCTGGCTCTCTTTTGAAATAATTTTCGTATAGAATTTAATGAAGGTTGTCCAATAATTATATATGGTGAAATCAAATTTAATAAATCTAATGTATTTGAATTTGCTTTAACAAAAACACCGGTATTTGATTCTGTTAATTTCAAAATTTGTAATATTTGATAAGCTTTGATTGGAATTTTTAAACCTTTTTGATGATTTGGAATACGAATTAAGAATAATAACTTATAATTAGAATCATTGGTTTCCCCTTGTTCTCTATTTTGTTTCTTGGTTAAGTTTTTGATTCTCTTACGTTCTAACTCATTTGATTTATGATTACTTATTAATGTTTCTGGTCTAATGAATTTTTTTTTATTTAATTTGTTTAATTTTGATCTTTTGATCTTGTCTTCTTTGATTTTTTCTTGCTTTTCTAATCTTTTTCTATCAGCATTCTTTCTTTTTTTCAAAAGTATTTCAGGATTAGAATTTAAAATAGCCATGATGAATATTGATTTTGATTATATATTTTTTTTCGTATTGAGATGAGACTACAAAATTGAGACCAAAGGGGAAACAGAAAAAAATTATTTTAAAGGTAGTGTCCTCTTTGCTAAATTGTGAACTATTTTGCAACCATTTGGAAAACTTAAATACCAAGTCGACTTGTTAATACAACATTAAAAGATGGCTTCAAGTTAAGAAAATTTTCATTTTAGATTATATGTATAACACAAATTAAGAAAATAGTGTCTATGTCTGTTGATTTTGTTTATGTTATTCGTGTGCAATTATAAACCAGAATAAATATGGGTATCTTTTAGCTCTAAAAAGTATCTTGCCTATTACAAACTTGGAAAAACTTAGCTTAAGCTTTAATCTTGCCAATGCTTTCTCAGAATATTTTGTTTTAAAAAGTTTCTTCATCTTTTTTCTTTATGTTATTAACCCAGGGTGAGTTGTGACTTTCCATTTCGAAAATTTTACCTGATACTGATAAACGTATCTATTCTTAGATAAAGTTAACTTAAAATAAAATGCAAAGCTTGATTCGATGATGTTTCATCTGTAGTTTGCTTGAATTTACTTTTTTTTTCTGTTTTCCTAACATGTATCAATATTCATTTATACATCGATATATAATTTAGCAAATATAATTAAATTTGTATTGATAGGGAAATCTTAAGTATTATTAAAAACTCTCTAATTGTGTTTTTAGACTTAGTTGAATAGATTGTTATCTCTTTTTAGATGCCCGAACTTGTTTTGAAGATATTATCTTACGCTCCAAAATTAGTATTGTTCATCTGGCTGATAAGATTCTTTCCTTTAGTAATATACTCAAAAAGAATTAGATAGAATTGATTGTTGGAGTTTAATTGTAGTAACCAATCGTAAGATAGCACTATAGTTTTCTAAGGCAAGTCGAATATGATATAACTCTCTTGAAAAGATAGAATTGATTAGATATGACAATTTTTGACCTCAGAAATTGATAATTCTATGGTATGGATAACTAATAATGATCTTAGGCTCCCTAATATTTTCTCGATTACTCTCTTTGATTTACAAATCTCTTTTTAAGTATTGTCATTATATCGAGTCTGTTCAATACATAGTACTACAATCTATATTTTGTTGACCTACGTTATACTATATGCATAAAAAAAAATAACCCAATAAGTTTGATATCGGTCAATTATCATAATATAGCAACAAGGTACAATCATACCGCTTCAGTGTTGTTTATTTGTTGTTTATTGTTTTTTTTTCTCAGCCAAAATAGCAACTGGTAGCACAGTGGATGCAAATTGTTAGTTCATCAAGAATTAACAAAAGTAGAAATTTTGATCCACATAGTTAAAAAAATAAAATAAATTTTTTCTCTTACTTTACTTTTATTAGTAGGTATAATATTATATTGTATATCAACAGTTATAATATATTATATATTATACTTTCTATTATCACTCCATGAATTTAGATGGCTCTTCACATCATCATCAACAGCAACAACAGCAATCACAACCAATACAATCATCCTCCACATCTTCAATTTATGGATTATCAAATATAGTAGAATTGGACCACAATCAAGAAAAGTATCCTCAAAATTATAATCTTCAACATCAACCACTTCAACACCAAGATCAACATCAACAACCATATCCTACAAACTCATACAATATTCCCAATTCATCCTCAGCTATCAATTCATCAGTATACCCATTCATCAAACAAGAACCTATCGATTTATCAAATCAAATTTATACGAATTTTTATCCACAACCACCACCTATACCACCACATCAATCAGATAATATTATACCCCATGGTTTCCAATTCGATTATCAAGGACAACCTCAATTACAAGTCCAACCACCGATTCTTGAATCTGTACCAACTCCAACTCCAATTCCCCAACAATCAATTGTAAAGCCAACGCCAAGAAGAAAGAAACAAAAACTGGAATCTAATGCATCATCTTCTTCTTCTTCAACTGCACCGCCACCAGGTGAGAATGAATTAAAACAATTAGCATTTAATGAATTAAATGTTCCATTGAATGAATTAGCATTAAGAATTAAACAATTGGAAAATGATTTATTACCAGCACCACCCCAACAATCACAATCATCATCTTCACAAATTGAGCAATCTAAATTAAAGGAACAAAAAGAAACTCAAAGATCTTTATTTGGAATGGTTTGGCTATTAAACTCTTGTGAATCTTCACCAACGGCTGTCATACCAAGAAATAGAATTTATGCAAGGTATGTTCAAATATGTGCTGAAAATAATATAACACCATTATCACCAGCTAGTTTTGGGAAATTAGTAAAGATTTTATATCCAAATATAACAACAAGAAGATTAGGTATGAGAGGACAATCAAAATATCATTATTGTGGAGTTAAATTAAAAGGTGATTTAAACATGCAACTGCAATTAATGAATATACTACAGCAGCAACAACAACCGCAATCACAACTACTTCAACCACAAGCACAAGCACAATTGGGTAGTGGGTTCACCGTACACTCACCAATTAGTTCTACAAATTCTTCAATTTCATATGAGGACTCACCAATTTCATTATCACGAGCTCATACACCTTCGTATACTCCAATCAACTCACCTTGCATAATAACCACTCAAACGAATTCATTATCTGATCAGTTACCTTCGGTTTCTCATATGAAATACGTACCAAATTTATTTGATTTATTAAATAATCAACAAATATCTCCTGAGACAAATCCATATTCACCAATTAGTTTGCCTTCTATATATCCTTATTTGACTAAAGATGTCGACTATGATATCGCAGATACTTTATATTCATTATACAAAGTTCACATAAATACAATTTTTGAATCTATTAGATTTATGCAAATTAAAAAATTATTTGCTTGTTTTGCAAATTTCAATAATATTTTAACTGCACCAGTTTTGAAATTATATTACCAAGATTCATTAATTGAATGGATTAAGAAATGTGATTTAATCATGTATAAAAAGATTCTTAGAATGTTGATAAAATTAAATCTTCAATTTTTCAATCCAACTATAGAAAGTTTGAAAATGATTTCAAATGGTTACTTGAAAAATTTATCAAATTCATTTATTAATTCAAAAGTTTCCAAAAATTTCATAGTTATGAAATTGAAATTGGGTAAGTTTTTTATAAATTTATTAAATAGATTGATTAAAATCATTGAAACTGGTCAAACAACTTATAAGATTTTAATTGATTCGAATGAGAAAAATCTTATGTTGAAAGATTGGAGTAAATTGGATTTAAATGAATTAATCAATAGAGAAATACCTTGTAGTAATGATAAGAATATCGATACATTGACATATATTTTGACTCATGAGGTTGGAAATATTCTTGATGGAAATAATTCAAATGAGTTTTCAATGCAAAATCTAGCAAATTATTTAACAAAATTACCAGGTAGATTTAATGATATAAATCCAAGATTATTTTTATTATTAGCTTCAAATCTATTAACTGCTTGTTTAAGAGAAATCAGTTTATTTGGTGGTGAAGGTTTTGGTGCTTGGTGGATAGTTAGATGTTGGATTGATGAATATTTAGCATGGACTCTTGAGTTAGGTGGGTTTTTCAAAGATGATTTGATCGATGTTAATATTCTCCCAATGGAAAATCAGCAATTTGAAAAAAATGAAAATACTTTCGGTTCAATTGACCTATTGGATGTGTCATTTGACGGAAAAAACTAACATATAAAAGGATTCAATTATTAGAATCTTTTCGAATTGAGTTACATTGACTTGTCATATCTGAACTATTTGTTTCATTCCAATAGAAGTAACAGAATGGAATAAATGGTTCGTAGCATACATAAATTTTGCATATATATTTTACATATTAAATTTTTTTTCTCTGTGTATATCAAATAATGGTTGCAAATTATTGGTTAGATAAACTTATAAATAATTTCAAAACTGATATTGATCTTATGAATTGTAAATTTCATGATAATGTATCCAATGAATCTATTCGATTGGTTAACAAAGATGAAAAATTCGGTGATCGGAAAATTACCAGTGTCAAAAACTTAAACATAAATTCGATTCTAATGAAAATCAATCCAAATGTGGTATATTATTATAATAAATCAACACCATTACCAGAGTTAATCACTCAATATGAATCATTCTTTGATTATAGTACAATTGTCAATAACAAAGAAATTATAGTGTTATCTATTAGATGTTTATTAACATTCTTGGAATTTGAAGAGTTTAGGAATAACTTTCTTAATTTATCCAATCATGAATTTGACTCGAAATTAAACATTGAAATTATTAAAAAACCAATTATTTTCATACTTACAAATTTCTTCAAACAAAATAAAATTGAAACTTCTTTTATCAGTGCTAAGAATTTCAGATTCTTAAATAAATTAATTTCAATCATCTTGATAAATTATTTCAATTTATACGATTCCCAAGATCACAATGTTGGTATAGTTCTTGAATTAAATTTCTCATTGATAAATCATAGTTGTATCCCAAACTCATTCCAAATTGAAAAGGATTCGAAATTTTATTTAATCAATAGTTTAGCTTTAGAACAAAACGATGAAGTTTCGATTACTTATATTAAATTAGGATTTACTAAAGAGATTAGACAATTTCAATTAACGAGCAAGTATTTTTTCAATTGTGATTGTAAATTATGTAAATTAAAACAATATGATCCCTTCTTTAAATTAAACTGTGACTCCTGTGGAAATCATATAAAACTGTCAAGTTTAAATGGATTATTAACAACACCTAATTTTATATTAAAACAGGACAAATGTTTTAAATGTGGAAATAAATTAAATTTAGACAAGTATGAGAAGAACATATCCATTCGAAACTTTTTTATTTCCTTGATTTACTTTCAAGGAAGATTTCCTAAATTGAATGATGAGAGATTTTTCAAAACTTTATCTAGAGAGTTTGTGAATTTGATAGATACGACATCGGCAAAAAACAGTATCAAGTTATTATCTAATTCTGTTGAAGTTTTTAAAATTCCACAATCGAGGAATAAATTAGTTCAAGAATTAATGGAACAGATTTTAAACGACAAGGTTTTTCCTCTTTATACATTCCCATTCAATTTGATTAGTTTCTGCTTGATTGAAAATGATAATATTGTTGATAGGTTGAAGTATCATTTACGTTATCAATTTTTAGTCAATTTACCATCTGATTTAAGTCGCCAATTGGATTTTGATGAGTTGTTATTTTTAGATATCGCAAATCAATTATATGAATTAATCATAAATCAAATTGAAATATTTAAATTGGAAAGTATATGTCAGTGTTGTTATTTTTTCTATAAACTTGTGAAAGCAAATGTTGACCAAGAATTGGGGATGATTCAAGAGTTATACTCAAATTTGAAAAAAACTGTTTCTTTACGTCAAAGTCTTAAAAGTTTGTTCAAATTTGCAAACATTAATATCATTTATGATTTCAATAATGATAATTTCTTAGTTTCAAATGCATTAGGTGAATCGAGACCTGTTTTGCACAAACTTGACGACTGTTTAAAATTAAATGAAGATATTTTTTGAATAGAATTCTTAAAAACGAATTTAAGATCTCTAGCTTGAGCTTGTTTTTGTCATATTCGTTCAATTTATATATTGTAATGTATAATCTATATGAAATAAGTTTTCAACTTGTCACTCAAAATCTCAGTAAATGTTTTAATCACTTTCAATAATTTTTCTCGTAAAAATTATAACTCAATGACTTAGGCAAATTGAGTAAGCTTACTAAGTTGAACAATTTAGCAACAATGAGTTTTGTTTTATAATCTTTCTTTATCATTGCACGGAAAGTACAGCATATTTATCCATTAAATTCACACTTTCATACCTATACATCATTCAATGCAACACAAACTGCGCCTTTATGATGTCCATTATATTGTCTAACAGTTTCACTATTTGATAAATCCCATAATCTAACATAATGATCTGAACATGCAGTTACTAAATATGCAGAGTCAGCACTAAATGCACAATCCCATACCCAACGTTGATGACCTTGTAAAGTAGTTTCTAATTTAAAATTTTGTTCTGTTGACCATATTCTAGCAGTATGATCTGCAGAACAAGTAGCTAAATGTTTCATATCAGTTGATAAAACAACTCTTGTAATATATTTAGAATGTGATCTAAATTTAGTTACAGGTGTTAAACTAGTTAAATCATTTTGATTTTGCATTTTCCAAACATAACAATTTCCTTTATTATTTCCTGCAACTAACATTGAACCATCACTAGCCACACTTAATGAATTTATCGGTACATCATCTTCTGGTATCAAATGATGAGTACATTGATTTTCACCAAGATCCCAAACTCTTATATTTCCATCTTGATCACAACTTATTAGTTCACCTTGATTTGGATGTATGACAACTTCATTTACTGGACAATTGAGCTTGAAATTACGTTGTACTGATGGTGATCGTACATCCCAAACTTTTACAGTTCCATCTTCTGATGATGTAACCATCCATTTATTCTCAGCTTGAAATGCTAATGATGTAACATTGGTTGTATGTCCTTCAAATGTCATAACTGGATTATTATTTGAATTTGATCCATTTGAAGATGATCCATTACTAGTTCCTGATTGTCGTATATCATATAATCTAACGTATAAATTTCCAGCAGCTGCAAGAAATCGTTTATCTGAAGTTATTTCTAATCTATTTACTTGTGAATCTGAGTGTTGAATTGTTCTTGAGCATACACCAGTCAATGCATCCCAGAATCTTATTGTATGATCATATCCAGCTGATGCTAATATAACTGACATTTGTTGATAAATATAAATTTGATAAACTAAAAAAGCTACCAATGCGGCTTACAATAAAAATTTTTAGAGATTAATTTTACTAATAGTATTACATTATATATTAAAAGTTTTGTTGTATAACTTCTTTTTGACTTGGAGATAAACTTATTGGATAATCTACTTTAAATGTAATGATCAAGTCACCTCTTTGACCGGGTGTTTTACTTATTGGCATACCTAAACCAGGGTATGTTGAAGTTGTATTTGGTTGTACAGGTTGAGTTCTTGATAATGGTATTCTTCTACCGTCTATAGTTGTAACGTCTTTTTCAAACCCACATAATGATTCTTTGAATGATAAATGAACATTCATCAATATATTATTACCTTCTCTTTTAAAAGTTGGATTTGGTTTTTCTTCTATAACAAATTGAATAGTTTGTCTACAACCACATTCTGGTTGATAATCACCTTCATTAGCAAAATTTATCTTTGTACCAGATTTCCAACCTGGTTTAATATTAATTTCTAATAATTTTTGTTCCTTTATACCATTTGAATTTTTTCTTGTAATTTTCATTTTTTTGGTTGCACCTTTATATAAATCTTCCAATGCTACTGGTAATGGCATTGATACAGTATCTGGTTCTGGTTTAGGTTGTTGTTGTCTTTGACCGAATCCTCCTGGCATTCCACTTGATCTACCACCTCCAAATCCACTGGATCCACCAAATGGATTACCACCACTACTTGAACTAAATGTAAATCCATCATCTCCCATACCAAATCCACCCATTTGTGAAAATATATTAAATGCATCTGCTTGTGAAAAACCACCTCCTGAACTTCTGAAACCACCACCTGGAGCTCCTCCTCCAAAATTGAAACCACCGGCTCCTCCTCCAGCTCCTCCAAATGGATTAGATGCATCAGCAGCTGGAGCATTACCTCTTGCGGCTTCTAAACCATAATTGTCATATATCTCTCTTTTCTCTTCATTAGATAATATTTCAAATGCTTCGGAAATTTCTTTAAATTTTTCAGCATCCCCAGTTGGTTTATCAGGATGATATTTTAATGCTGCTTTTCTATATGATTTTTTTATTTCTTGTTCATTGGCACTAGGATCTACTCCTAACAAATTATAAAGTTTCTTATCTTTAACCATAATGAATTGATTAAATTAAAATTTTAATGTTATATATATTCAGCAATTGAAAAAGAAAAAAAAGTTATTACATACTTCTAGAAATTTCTTAAGCGGGTCACGTGAGACACACTATATTCATATATTTAATCTTTTTTAGCTGCAGCTAATCTAGCTTGTTTTTTTAAAGCTCTTGTACGAATTGATTTATGCATATTTAAATTTAATTTATTTGCTAATTTTGAATAAACTCCAACGGTATTATTAATTCCAAAATGCATTAAAGCATGGGTCCAATATGGTGTTGAAGTTGCAAATCTTTCTTGAGCTCCATTTCTTCTACCAACACTATTTAAAGTTGAATTAACAAATTGTTTTGGATTTGGAATTGTAATTGAACTACGTTTAATTTTAGACATTGCTGAAGTGACTAAATATGATATAATCAATTCAACGTCAACACCTTGTGGATTTAATTCTCCAGCCAAAGCATTTGACCAAGCTTGTAAGAAAGATTTTGATCCTGAATAAGTAGCTAAATAAGGTGTAGGTAATAATCCACCAAATGAACCCATTGTAAGAATTAAACCTGAGATTTTCTTGTTATTTTTTTCAACTGTTGAGATTATAGCTGGTGCAACAATTTGAGTAATTTTTAAAGTTGCAATATTATTAATTGTAATTATATCTTTCAATTCTTTTAAATTGGTTTCCAAGAATGGTACTGGAAGTGAATGTGATTGACCTACATTGTTAATCAAAATGGTGACTGGTAAGTCATAAATAGTTTTTTCTAATAATAAATAATTTTCATCAGAATCGGTTGACGCATCAAATGCAACAATTTTTGTATTAACTTTATAAGTTGATGAAATTTCATTAGCGAGTAATTCTAATTTAGATTGAGTTCTTGAAACTAATACAATACTGAATCCTTTCTTAGCTAATTGTAATGCATATTCTTTACCAATTCCATCTGAAGCTCCAGTAACAACTGCCCATTTACCATTACCACCGTATTTTGAAAAATCAACTGCTGGTAAAATGAATAAATCAGCAATTAATGAAATGAAACTTAATGCAAATACTGTTAATTTGAAAACACCAACTAATAATGCAATTATGATCAAGTAGTAGACAATTGGATTTGATGTATATTCTTCCAACATAATTATTTGTTGATAAATTAATTTTTTCTTGATTTTTCTCAAACTTGGAAATTAAAAATTCGGAGTAGAGATTCATTATTTATTGTTTTATATTCATTAATCATAACTATATATTGAAGAATGTTATATCTTCCAATTTCTCGTTCAAATCTTGTACATGTAATTCTTCTTTTTCAACTTGTAATTCCAATTGATTCAATGTTGAATCTAATTTTATTTTATTCTTTTCCAATTCCATGATTTCTAAATCTAATTGTGTTAATTCATTATATTGAGTCTCAAGATTTTTTTGTAATGTTTCATCTTCAATTTCTAAAATATGTATCCAAGGATTATTAAAATTATTCTTTGCATTTTTCTCTTGTATTATATCTTTATAGAATCGATGTGTTGATGATGAAGATGAAGTTGAGCGATCTAGATTTGGTTTATAATGATGATCACCTCTGCCACCTCGATAAGAACCTCTATAATTACCTCTCCCACGAAATGATGAAGATGAATAATTTGTGTTTTCTTCTACATCGTCACTTGGTTCTTTTTGATATCCATTTGTTTCACCTTCATCATAGCTACTTCTGTTACTCTTGTATCCACTATTATACCCACCTCTACTACTATAATAACTACTACTTCCACCTCTCGATGATCCTCGATATGAACTATTTCCGTAGTAACCACTATGACTGCCTCTGTACAATGAGCCTCCTCTGCCACGACCTCGGTAATAACCACCACCGTAACCTTCATTATCTCTATATGACATGATTGATGTTATATGTTGTGTAAAGGTTGATTATTGAATGATATGTTTATAATTATCTATTTTTTTTCTTCAAATTTGATGTTTGGATTTTTTGTTATCGTCTTGAGACTAAATAAATAAACAATATCTATCTTCATTTTCAACAAAGTCATTGGGTACATTGGAGTTTTGAAGTTAGAAGGAGGAGTAAAGCATTGTCAACTTTCAATTCTTTAAAAAAACATTCTGCTATGTGAGCTTGACATCTACAGTAAGTATTTCCTCAATAATTTTGAATCCGCTCAATTTAAGGTCTCTTAGCGTGAAGTCTAATAGGATAAACTAGTCACATTATTGTCTTTATAATATGCTTTTATTTGAGTTGTTGCAAAATGACAGTGTTGAGACAGGTATTGATGAAAGTGTCAATTTTATAACGCGATTTTTTGTGACAATTTGAGCTCAGTAACTACTTCTAATATGCAACTACAAAGCTGTAAGTTTTAATCTTCCAAAAAAATATATTATAGTCTATTCGACGATGTAATATTGATCTATGGCATTGCAAATTGGCTAAAGCGATCATGATGATTTATTAAATTGTCCATTGTGATTATCTCAAAAATTCGTTCAATTGCAATACTTTTTACTAACATTTTTGCAAGTCAAGAGTGATGATTCATACTCCGACGTATAAACTTCGAAAATCTCAACCTCGAGATTGATTAATTACAATTAAATTTTAGACGTATGCACGATTACTTAATAAAATCAATCACTAGTCCAAATAGGGTAATTAAAGTCGTGTTAAGAACTCTAAAATAATAACAAATGATTTCTTTTAGCATCAATCAAGATTTGTATCAGATTGGCAACTCATTTTGCAACTATCAACAAACTATCAACTTCAACGCTCAAACTCAATTATTAGATTACCAATTTAACATTAAGCAATTTGCAACCACATTTTTTCACTCCTAATTATACCCAAATTTTCAATCTACTATTATTTTTCTTAATTACACATTTGCTCAACAAAATTTATTATAATTTTTTACAATGTATTCACCACAATCTTTACCAAAAACACCAAATTCAAAACTCAAATCACAAATCACACCCACAACGACAATAAATCAGTCACCTATAAGTTTTTTGACTCCAGAATCTTTTTCAACTCCAATAAAGCAATCACAATTATCAATATTTGATCATCTGTGGAGAATAATCTCAAGTGATCAACAAGCAATTAGACCAGTTGATTTAGTCTCACTACTTGAATTAACATTACAACAAGGATCAGAGAGTCTACTATATCAAACTTATTTAATTAACAAGTCATCAATCATAAAGAAACTAGATCATTTGTGTCAAAATCTTGAAAATTTAACTAAAGATCAAGCATTTGAAATACTTGAACTAGCGGTTGGTGATTTTACAAAAGAAACAAATCAGGAATTTGATGACGAAGAGATAGAATTTGAGTTAAATATATTGGATTCACCAATTAGTATTAAACATCAACATGAGAAAAAGATTTTAGAAATGGATTGTAAAGATTTTATAAGACAGAGTTTGATTGAGTTAGATACAATCCATTCAAAAGTAAAAACTGATTTATTGAAGATTGAGCTGAATATAAATCAAATCAAGGATAAGAATGTGCAAGATTTATTAGAGTTAAAAAAATTAATCAATTCAAATGGGAATATAAAGGATAAAATTATCGATTTAAAAAATGATGTTTCTAAAATTACAAATGAATACAAGAATATAAAAAAAGCACTACTACTGGATGATAAAGTTCCAATAAAATCTTATAATATGAATTCAAATCTATCGACTTTGAGTGAAGAAGATCAAGAAATAATGAGATTGTTACTGGTTAAAGATCAAATAGACTCAGCAATTAAAATAGATTCATTTGGTCGTCGACAAAAAAAATCATTTATTGCAAAGAAGGATGATGATAAAAAGGAACTAATTTCAATTCCAATTTCAATTCCCTCAACGGCTTCGGTAGAATCAGAAATCAGCCATATATTTCAAAATGATGAGCTTAAACAACCAATCAAAATCACCATGGAGGACTTAATAAAGAACCTGCCAAAAGATAGTACAAAAAGTTCTAATGCCCATATTACTTATTATTATCAACTATTCATACTAATATTCATTTTGTATATTTTATATAAATTTAATTAACGAATTAATGGCTTCATATTCTATCTCCAATCTAAGTATTACTCTGTGTAATATTTGATGGCTCATGATTGACTATAGTATTACTTTGATGAATCTATCTGTATAATCACTATACACCCCGAAATTAAAAAACATTAGTATAATTATAGTCCAAAAATAATAACAAACGAATCCAACGTGAAGAAAAATGCCAATGTACCAAACAAATATTAAATATCAGTTTTGAACTCGACTGGTCATGTAGTTTTTATCCGTAATGTAAAAATGAAAGTAAAAAAATAAAGCACAAAGTGTCTAGAGATTATGAGCCTTGAAACTTTGAATAGCTCTCAATTTTTTTCTATTATCGAAAGAAAAATATATTTGACATTTCAAGAACCAAGATGGAATTCATAGAAAAAGGTAAAGAGATGCTCAATTATCTCTGGAATTTAGAAAAACCTATTCCTCCAAGTATATTTTTATTATTGGTAGACCCATTCATTTTGTTGACATTTGATGCTTCAGAACAGACAATGTGGAATAAACAAGAGTTTAGTCAAAATTTGTATCGTCTATATCGAACTATCATCTTTTGGTTTTATTATGGTTCAATGAGAATGTTTCTTTACCTTTTGTTCATACCATTCAGAAAATTTCATGTCAACTTGGGATTTATTTGTACGATTTTCATTTTAATTCTTCCTACCTATTATTTTTGCAAAACATATCAATTTATTCCACTTTTAGAAGAAAAAGCTAAAAATAGTCTTAAATCCCAAATCAAATTTTTTATTTATGTCACTTTGTGCATTGGGGTTTTTTTTGCTGCCTTTGGTTATTACTGTTTGATCATATTACAAGGTGATCGTGGCACCACATTGATGAAAAAACATCTGTGTAAGTGACTTGTTGGTTTGTTAATGATGAGACTATTTATGGTTTACTTATGATGTACTAAGTATAGAATCATTAGCTATAAATCAAAATTGTCGTATATTTCATTACACAAATATTGAGAAAGTAATAATTTAAGGTTTATGTTAGATCTTATTTTTAAATAACGTCCTTCTTCAAAACTGGAATAGTGTACCAATATTTAATCATTATTGGTACATTTGTAGTCAGAACATATAGAATAGCAGTCACATCAAATAAAGAGTTTATAGAGCAAATACCAAGAAATTTTTAATACGAATGGCTAAATTAATGAAGATAACATAATCAACTCTTGTTTGTCTATCTCTAAATCTACCAACGAGTCTTTAGATCAATATTAGCAGTGTTGGCCGTGACTGAGATTGCAAAAACCATAGCAAAAAGTCCAGCATAGCTAAAAGCAAGTGGTCTTGCCGCATGCCATAAGGCATAACCTGCCATAAAAGCATAAACTGCCCAATATGGAGCTATAGTTTTGAATAAGATTATTACTCCAAATCCTATTGAGGCAAGCAAACTTTGGGAATAAGTACCACAGATAAACCAAAAAAATAATAGTGAAATCCAAATGACGAAGAATCCTATTGTGAGATTTCTATTAATCTTGATAAGTCTTTTAAAATCTATAATATAGTATAATTGTGTTGGTTCTTTATCGGTGGCAGTATTTCAATATCTTCGTAAATAATCTTGATTCTTAACCCTGTTTTGTTACCATTTATAGGAGTTATAATTGACTCATCTTGATCAAGTGAAACCATATTGTTTTTGTGATTCTAAAAGTATTGATAATACTCGTAAATTTAAATTATAATTTTTTCTGGGCCATGGCATTTTGTCGTGTGAAACATTCGATAATTGTTTTGCATTAATTTACTTTACATGAATCCAAGAACTTGTAATTCGTTCTAAACTTGGCAATCAATTTAGGTGAGCATCGGACTAGGATATCTATTTATAAGTCTATAACAATTTGTTAATAAAGTTTTTATTGTTGCAATTAGTCCCCAAGAAATTTTGAAAATTTAAAGTTTGAGAACTCCTTGGTTTTATAAAAGCTTTGCCATAAGAATATTTTGATTTGTTCAATTCTGAATCATGCTTAATAGAAAGTTGAGATTTGAAAATAACTTTATTCAATCACTTCCAATTGAAGTGTTGCAAGTGATTGTTGGGAAACTAGATTTACAAATCCAAATCAAAGTATATCTGACAAATGCCAATATGGCTAGACTTGGGATTGATACTTTGAAACAGATATATGTGGTACATAATTATCCTAATAAAGTATACGGAGTCTATACGCTTGAGAAGATGGGATACAAGAATGTATTAAAATCAGATCAATTTCTACAATTGATAAAAAAGAAAAGGATACATTTTTCTTTACTTCCAATCTTTAGTTTATACACATGTGACAATTTGGAGTCGTTCAAAACATATTACATATTGATTCAATATAAAATCAAAGAAATTTCATCAGATGTAGTGGAGATAATTGATGATACAGATAAATTTCTGGAGCCCAAATCCAAAATGATCAATCATTTAATATGGGCTCAGTATCTTATTATGAATAGATATGGATTAGATAAATTAAGAAGAATGCAGACTGACTATTTTAAGTCGATCAAAAGAGCCACTGTAATGTACAAAGGGTGGACGCCATCGTATGAGATTATTCAAAGTCTTAGGGATATTCAGATTTTGATTTATAACGTATGTTTTATACTTATATTTAATAAATTATTACAGGCCATCATCAATACAAACATTAAAGATTGAAAACAGGGCCGATTACCTAAATGATGAGCATCTTGCACCTGTGCAAAATATGAAATCAATCAAGAGAATCGAGTACAAACTGAATGATCTGCAATTTGTCACCACTTTTGAGAATGGTAAAATTCACGATTTAGATATCAATTTGAACAAAAAGAACGTTGATTTGAAAATTTTAATTGAAGAATGGATTCGTAATAATAAGCTAGAAACATGGGTACTCTTCATGCCTAGGGGTCAAAATTTGGACTTGATTCCGTATTCAAAAAATCGATACCTTGACATCCGTCCTTAATTTATCAACATATAATATTCTTCAAGAAAGCTATGATAAATCTTTTATTACTGTGTCTGCTCGTGACGACAAAGAATTAAATAGACTTAATATTCACATTTAATCAACAAGTCTTTCTTTCAATTTCATTGAACTAAAACGAGATATATCAGAGCTGTTTGTTAGTTCTAATGTAATGTCAAAATTTCCAAATGACATTAGTTTAAATTTATTATAATTTCTTTTCTATACAACAATTTATTTCTCTACCCCATTCAGAATTTAAAATTTGTTTACCAGTAATTCTTCTTTCAGCAACAGGATCTAAAATTGAATAAATCACATTTCTACATCTTGCTCTTTTTAAAGATTCAATTGGTTCATAACCTTTTGAATCTTTTCTTTTAATTAAGTATTCTTGAAAAAATTCATCTTTTGTGTTTGCCAACAGCCATAATTGACGACCAGTACGCATAGCCATATATATAACACCTGCAGACCAAATATCAACAGCTCTTGGATCAAATGAATCTTGAGTGAATTCTTCAGGTGCAATATAAGGACTTGAACCACATATACCTTGAGAAAATGAAATATCATCTTCCCAAGCCATTTTAAAACATTCAGCATTACCAAAATCTGTAATTTTTAAAATACCATCTTGAGTTAATAATAAATTTTCTGGTTTTAAATCTCGATGTGTAATACCCATTGAATGAATGAAATTTATACCAAATATCAATTGTTTAAAAAAACAATCAGCTTCTGCATATTCTAATTTTCCAGCAGCAATAATTAAAGTATATAAATCACCACCAGAACAAAATTCCATAACTTCACAATAATCACCTTTTGCATCTTTTAATAAATCCAAAGTTTCAATAATATTAATATGTTTTAATGATGATGATATACAAAATTCACTAGTTAATCTTCTATTATATTTTTTTTCATTTTCATTTGGTTTACGTTTGAATTCTTTAACTGCATATAATTTTTCAGAACCTGAATTTGAATCTGATCGTTTATGTGAAATTCGTACAACCCCAAAAGAACCTCTACCAATAACTTCTTGACATCTACCATATTTTTCAACAAATGATCTACAATCAGGACCAGTAGTAGTAGAATTATTTGATGTTTGTTGTGCTTCAACAGTACCTGGTTGATGATAGGGACTGGTATTATTTTTGACATGATTAACTAAACCAGCAAATAATGTGGGTGGTTTACCATTTTGGGCTTGTGGTTGTTGTTGTTGCAGCAATTGTGATGTTGAAGATTGCATTGCACCTTGTAATAAATTTGGAACTGCTGATTTTGCTTCATCTCTTAATTTCTTTGCTCCTAATAAATCTTTCAACATATTTGATAATTTTTCTTGACGTTTTGCTGATCTTAAATGATGTTCATGATTACCATCTTCCAACATGAGGAATCTAGGTAAAGCGGGTGGAATATTTTGTTGTGAAGATATTGATTCTGGCTTTTTCAGGATATTTGATGATGATGATTTTTGTTGTTGTACTTTACGTACTGAAGATGAACGTGAAACAGATGGAGAAGGTCTAGATGAAATAGGTTTTGATGATGAAACAGATGACATTTCATTTGAGACATTTGTAGATGATTGTTGACGTTTTAACTTTTGATCCAACAGTTGAATTGATAAAGGAGAAGTAGTAGTTGATGAAACACCATTAATTGGTGAATGTGATCTTGTTGAAGTTAATTTAGGTGAAGTAGTTTGAAACCCATTTGAATTTGAATTTTGAGAAACTGATTGAGGTTGTGGTTGTTTTATATATCGTAATGGTGAAACATCGTCATTTTCAACTTGAGATAGTATAAATTCATCATCATTATTACTGGTTGATTTATCGATATTTGACGATGATGAAAATGCTGATGATGATGGGTTTGAAGATTCTTTTATAGTACCATTACCATTTTGTTGTTGTTTCTGATTATCTTTTTGATGAATATTGGTTGAAGAAACACCTAAAAATTTACCTAATTTTGACAACTTTCCAGGTCTTTCCATAATAAAGGTTGAATTGAGTAGATATGAATAATAAGATTGAGGGTATATAAATGAGAATGATAAAAAGTTGGTTGGATTTAAATTGGTTGTAAGAAATTAGAAATCAAGATGAAAAAAATCACAATGATTTAATAGCTATAATATATTACTAGTATAATATTACTATAATAAATTTAGTATAGTATAATTTTGTGTATGTAAGATTAATTTGTGATGAGTACTGCATACAAAATTTTTATTAGAATCACAAATAATACAAAAATAGTAATACAGTATTTTCATAGTTAACAAAAAAAATTTTAAAATCCCTCATACTTAAGACTATTAGCTCATTTCACACTACTCGCTATTTGTATATCTCTTTTAAGCTACACGAGTTAAACCCAACAACGACGCATTGTACGTAATTACATGCAATGATACGGCACCATCTTGGTTACTAGTTCATTCGTTTATTAGGTGATAAATAAGGGATCTTTTTTGATATTCTAATAGTGAGCGTATAAAAACTTTTTATTATTATTATTGTTATTATTATCACGGATAAAAATGACATGATAACTTTTTTCCATCGTTAAATCATCATTACAAAATAATCTGCAATTGTAGGCAAAGCAATTAATCAAGTCATACAAATGAAATGAAAAAATTAGTTCTATTTTTTTAGCTGCAAAAAATAATACAAAGAAAAATGATTGCAGTAATGAAGAAACTAAAATTAGACTAAAAAACAAGATAAACCCCTAATATAGATTATTAATAGATTAATAATACAAAATGTAAATTAAGTGTGGGATTTTAAATGTTTTATTGGTTTGTAACAAATAATGAAGGCTTATAAAACAATTTAGTGATGATAATTTATAATTTCCTAAAAGGAATGCGCTTGCGCTTTTGCGTTACGCCTAATTTAATTTACGTGAAATTTATTTACGAGTTAAAAATTTGAAATTGTAATTATGTCATCATTTAGATCTTTTTATATAAGAAAGCATATTTCGATTTCATCTATTTTTATAATGAGTGTCAACTACTTTGCGAATCAAAAATGAACAAACAACTTGAGCATGGCCTTTCTGAAATATTCAATCGGATTTACATTGATAAATTTTGTCTATTTTTCACATTTAATTTGTTATTCTGTGTAATAAGTGGATTTATTTTTTCTTAGCATACATCATTACTTTAATTGGATACAACTTCTCTTTTCAGTAGTCACTCAAAGTTATTATCACACTAGTAGGACTTATCGAATCACCATGTTTAAATCATTAAGCATTCAAAGTACTTTCAAAAAAAATGAAACGAATCTTATTTGCTATTCTATTCTGCCTTAGATTTAAATATGTGATTGTTGCTACTAAAAATTCTTTAAGAAACCTTTTCATATACAGCCGTTTGATTATCGAATTGTAAAATTGGGATTTTTCACTGCAAAAAAAAAAAGGAAAGAGTCGATTATTGCTTGAAAGTTATCATAGGTGAAAGGTTCAGTTTGAGATGTGTTCTCTATACGTTCAATTACATCTTTAATTGTTGGTAGTCTATTAATACCAAATCATATTTAAAAATACGCGTGAAATCAGGAGAAAAAATATTATTATGGATTTGTTTACAGATCGAAAAAAAAAGCTAATAAATTCTTACATCAAATATTTTACTATACAGTAGTAATTCAATCATTGAATATTTTCATTACAATTGATACATTGACAATAAAAATATAATTTTAATAGTATGTTCCACTCATTGCACTACTTTCTTTCATATACTAATCTTTAATAGTTATGGTTGAATTAACTGATTATCAACGTCAAGAAAAAGTTGGAGAAGGTACTTACGGAGTTGTTTATAAAGCATTAGATATCAAGCATAATAATAGAGTAGTGGCACTTAAAAAAATCAGATTAGAATCAGAAGATGAAGGTGTTCCATCAACTGCAATTCGAGAAATTTCATTATTAAAAGAAATGAGAGATGATAATATAGTTCGATTATATGATATAATTCATTCAGATTCAAATAAATTATATTTAGTTTTTGAGTTTTTAGATTTAGATCTTAAGAAATATATGGAACTGATTCCACAAGGTGTTGGATTAGGCTCAAATATGATCAAAAGATTTATGAATCAATTAATTAAAGGTATAAAACATTGTCATTCTCATCGTGTTTTACATAGAGATTTAAAACCACAAAATCTATTAATTGATAAAGAAGGTAATTTAAAATTAGCTGATTTTGGTTTAGCAAGAGCTTTTGGTGTTCCATTAAGAGCTTATACTCATGAAGTTGTAACATTATGGTATAGAGCTCCAGAAATCTTATTAGGTGGAAAACAATATTCTACTGGGGTTGATATGTGGTCTGTTGGTTGTATATTTGGTGAAATGGTAAATAGAAAACCTGTTTTCCCTGGTGATTCCGAAATTGATGAAATTTTTAGAATTTTTAGAATGTTAGGTACACCAAATGAAGAAATTTGGCCTGATGTAAGTTATTTACCTGATTTTAAACCTTCATTTCCAAAATGGAAAAAACAAATTTTAGATCCATTTTTCCCAACTTTAGATCCAAAAGGTGTTGATTTATTAGAACAAATGTTGATTTATGATCCAAGTAAAAGAATTAGTGCTAAAAGAGCTTTAATTCATGATTATTTTAATGATAATAATAATGATGATGATTTTGAAAAATCAATTAATATGGGATAAAAGTTGAAATTATGAATAGAAATTGAATTTAGATTAAATAGAGGTCAATTAATGGATAATCAAATGTAATGAAAAGATGATGAGTTTTCAATCAGACCGGTAGATACTCTAATTGAACAATTTGTTTGGAAGATCAGTAGATGCTAGATAGTTTCTTGATTATCAACAGAAATGTCTCGATACTATAAAAAAGATGATCTGTTTTGATTAGGCTTATATTGAACCAGTTTCAATATGTGATCTTGACTCACTCAAGCTTGAATTTTGGATACTTTTTACGAAAGAATAGTTTCAATTTTGAGATCACTTTGGTTTTCGGGATAACGACTGAAATCGTTCTATTTTTAGAAAGTCTCAACTAGATACTCAATGTTAGAAAAGCAATAAGAATCTCAAAACTCAGGTAGAAATTATACATTTGATTCCTGTAGTCTTCTATTGTTGACTTGAGTATACTTGAAAGCTTATTGTCAATGGTTAACAAACTACAAAGGTCAAATTGTTTCCATGACAACAAATATTGGGTCATAACCATGAATCAAATTTCAAATTATTATCAAACGGCTACAAATTAATTCCCTTGTGAAAAATACTTTTCCAATCAGATAAGATTATTTAAAGTAAATCGGTTAAATATCGGATCAAATTTAAATATTATTTCACAATAAAACAATAATATGTGTCAAATTTTTTCCCATGTGGGTAGTTGCATTAAACGAAACGAAATGAACTCCTTTCAAATCAACACAATAATGGATTATATCGTTCTTACTTGACAACCATCAATGATGATTTTACCACGAGTATCATACAATAATTAATTAATTAACTTAAACCGTACAATTTTCCGCTTATTTGCGCTTTTTCAAGGTACTAAAATTTTTAAGTTACATAACAAATTAAATTGCAATTTCTAAAAAATGACAATAGATTAGAAAATATGGCTCTAATTATGACATAACCTTAATGCAACCTTGTTAAATATTGAGGAAAATTTTCTTTCAATTTCACCACGTTTAGCTTAAATCTTCCTATATAATGATTCAAAATGACTTTGAATGATTTCATTAGTCAATGATAATACTATTCTTTTGGATAGTTTCAGTTCTATCTACTGATGTTTTGGATTATGTTGATTTATTTTATGGTACTGAAAATGGTGGTCATATGTTTCCAGGTATAACAAGACCATTTGGAATGGCAAAAGTTGGAATTGATGTTATAAATTCAAAATATGGAGATGCATATTCAGGATATGCACCCGATGGACAAATTAATGGTATTTCAATGATGCATGAATCTGGAACTGGTGGTGCACCTCAATATGGTGTTGTATCTCAATTGCCATTTTCTGGTGATTTTAATCCAAATTCCGAAACAACACTTGTAAGAACTCATGATGATGTTGCAAAAGTTGGTTTATATCAAGTAAATACTTCCAATATAGATATAGAATTTACTTCAAGTGAACGAAGTGGACATTTGAAATATAATTTTAAAAATGGTATTACTCCAAAAGTTTTGGTTAATATTTCACATCATTTAGTTGCACCTTCAAGACCATGGTGGACACAACATTTTGTCAATGGTTCAATTGATGGTGATTTGAATGGATATACAGGTTATTCCACAATTAAAGGTGGTTGGGGTTTACAAGAACCATGGACAATATATTTTTGTGGAAAATTTAATTCAAATGCAACTAATATAACTAGTTTTCAAAAAGGACAAGTTGAAAATAAATCAAGTATTAGTTCAACAAATCAAGATGATTCAGTTGGATTGATTTATGAATTTGATACTGATGAAGTACAAAGTCAAGTTGGTATTTCATTTATTTCAACAAATCAAGCATGTAATAATATTGATCAAGCAGATTTTTATACAATTGTTGAAGATACACAACATAAATGGTTAGATGAAGTGTTTAATAAATTTGAAGTTGAATCCAGTAATTCATCATTAATTTCACAATTTTATACAAATTTATATGGATGTCATTTAATTCCCTCTAATAGAACTGGAGAAAATCCAAATTGGTCAACACAACCAACTTATTATGATGATTTTTTCACTATATGGGATACATTTCGTACTTTGAATCCATTAATCAATATTATAAATCCAACTAGAGGTGAAGAAATTATTCAATCATTAATTAACATCTATAAATATGATGGTTGGACTCCTGATGGAAGATCAGCAAATCAAAATGGAAGAGTTCAAGGAGGTACAAATTCAGATATTGTAATGGCTGATGGATTTATTAAAAATTTATCAAATATAAACTGGAATGATGCATATTCAGCAATGGTTAAAAATGCAGAAGTTCAACCTCCATATTGGTATGATCCAAAAGCACCAGATGCATCGACTAAACAAGGTAGAGGTGCATTACCAGATTGGTTAAGATACGGTTATATAACTAGAAATTATACACGTTCAGTTTCAAGAACAATTGAATATTCTTATGATGATTTTGCATTATCAGTAGTTGCAAAGAAATTGGGAAATTTACAAGATTATGAAAAATATTTAAATCGATCAACAAATTGGCAAAATATTTGGAATCATGAAGCTACTGCAAGAGATAAAAATTATACAGGATTTATTCAACCTAAAAATTCCAATGGAGAATTTAATTTTACAAATTATAATCCATTGAGTTGTGGTGGTTGTTATTGGGGTGATGATGAATATGAAGGTAAACCAATTGAATATGGATGGTCAGTTCCATTTGATATAACAACTTTGAAACATTTTATAGGTGATGATGAAACTTTCATACAAAGATTAAATGATATGTATGAATTACATGGTTCAAAAATTGCTGATGTAGGTAATGAACCAAGTTTTACTACTCCATTTTTATATAATTTTGTAAATCAACAATATAGAACAGTTGAATTGGTTAGATTTATAATTGATAAATATTTTGGTTTTGGTGAAGATGGATTACCTGGTAATTCAGATGGTGGAGCAATGCAATCTTGGGTTATATTTGCATTAATGGGTATATATCCAATTGCAGGTACAACAACTTATTTAATTTCATCACCATTTGTTAATAATTTGAAAATTTCATTAGAGAATGGTAAAAAATTTGAAATTAAGACTTTTAATTTATCAAATGAAAATATTTATATTGCAAACTTAAAAATTAATGGAATTGATTGGTATCAAAATTGGGTTGATCATGAAACAATATTCACTAATGGTGGTTTAATTGAATTTTATATGACATCTCAACAAATTATTTGGGAAACTGGTGATTTACCACCAAGTCCAGGTCACAAAAATTGATATAGAATTATAATTTAATTCAATTACAAAAATTTAAGATGCAGGTTAATTTTAAAAAAACAATATGTTCAGGTAGGTGTGAAGAATTATGTAACTAGAAACATGTAAGTAGATTTTGAAAACAAAATATAGAACAATTTTGAAAATTTTTCACTGTTTCTACCCCATCTTTATGAAGAAAATTTACAATTCTTGTTTGCTTGTACTTATCAGTAAATTTGATTGGATCTTGCATTAAGATTTTTAGACACATGAGTTTTTTTCTTTGACTTTTCTTGATTTAAGAATTTTTCTCTATGTTTTGGTTTCGGAGTATGGGATAAAATATTTACGACAGAGGGGAACAACAATGATGAAATCGTGAGTTGAAATTAATGATTAAACCAGTGTAATTGTTATTGAGTCAACTAATTGCCCAATTAGTGTATTTGATTTAATTCGGGATTTCAAAACTATTATATTCCTATTGCTGTATAAAGACGCTTGAATTTTATTCTATGCAGAAGCCGCTCGAAAATTTTCAGCCGAGATCTTTTTGTTTTCTTGAATTATTTTTTGCAACCAAATAAAAATAATTAAATCCTTCCCCACAATTACTATATACTAATTTGATCAATATAAATTGATGTCAGATTCACCAACAATTCTCTAATCAAAATCACATTAATCATGGAAGAAAAAAAAGTTCCAATTCTGGAATATATTAGTCCAGTTACTTCACAAATCCCACCAACTGAAGATAAACATTTATTTGATGAAAAACCAGATTTATCAGGTGCAGCAATTAGAAAATATTTTGGTTCTAGATGGTCAACTTTAATTGATTTACCAATTTATCATAGAGAAGAAAAATGGTATACATTATTAAATCCAATGTCAGGTATGAAATATATGACAAGAAAAGATTGGAATTTTTATGCTATGGGTTATGCAGCTTGGGCTTTAGATGCTTTAGATTATTTTGTTGTTGCTGTTTCAGCACCAGAAATTGCTATTAGTTTAGGTAGATCAGTTACAGATATTACTTGGGGTATTACTTTAGTTTTAATGTTGAGACCTTTAGGTGCAATTATTTTTGGTACTATGAGTGATCATATTGGTAGAAAATGGGTTTATATTTTAGTTGCATTTCTTTTCATTCCTGTTGAAATTGGTACTGGATTAGCAAGAACTTATGAACAATTCTTGGGTGTTCGAGCTATATTTGGTATATTAATGGGTGGTATGTATTCAATTGCAATGTGTACTGCATTAGAAGATCAACCGGCAGAAGCTAGAGGTGCAGTTTCAGGATGTTTCTTACCAGGTTATCCATTAGGTTATTTCTTAGCAATGGTTTTATTTAGAGCATTCGCAGGTACTGCTGAACCAAATGAAGGTTGGAGAAATTTATTATTTTTCACTGCTGGTTTATCTGTTGTTATAATGATTTGGAGATTACCATTTCCAGAAACAACAACTTATTTAAAATTAAAAGAAAAAAGAGAAAAATTTAGAAGAGAAAATAAAGGTAAAAAAATTAGTTTTATGCAAAAATATCCAATTTTCAAAGTTTTAAGAACTGAATGGTTAATGTTAACTTATTTAATTTTATTATTTGCAATGTTTAATTTTGCTTCACATGCTTCACAAGATTTATATTCAAGTATGATTACAAATCAATATTTAGTTGATTTAGATTTAAGAACAATTATTATTTGTGTTTCATGTGTTTGTGCAATTATTGGATCAATTTTTATGGGTACAATTTCAGAAATTTTTGGTAGAAGAATGACCATTATTTTAGGTACAATTCTTGCAACTGCTTTTGCATGGCCAGCTTTTAATAATGCAAGACAACAATGGCCTTGTTATGCAATTGTTCAATTTGCAGTTACTGGTGCTTGGTCAGTTGCACCAATTATTTTAATGGAATTGGTAAATCCAACTTATCGTGCAATGCTTGCTGGTTTAGCTTATCAAACAGGTAATTTAATTTCATCTGCTTCATCAACAATTCAAGCAAAAATGAGTGAAGAGTTCCCATTAGGTGAAGAAGGTTCAGGAATGTATAATTATGGTTATGTTATGTGTATTTTCTGTTTTGCTGTTTTTTCAGCATTAATTTTAGTTACATTTTTGGGTCCAGAAAGATTCCATAGAGAATATAGATTACAAGATGAAGATGAAGAATCAACAAGCACTGATGAATCAAGCGTTAATAAACGTGTCTAATTTAATTAATTGTTTAATATCCTTAATATATGATAAATGAAGATTGACTCTAAAAGATTTTTTTGCAGCCAAAAAAAAAAAAAAAAAAATTCTCGTATGTTTTTGCAACTTTATTGGCATACGCGAATTAATGCAAATTAAAAACTGATTACAATTAAATCCTATAGAGTAAATTTAGCTATAGATATTATATTTAGCTATAAATTAAATAAAAATGAATTAAACCGAAATAACACCAGAAACACCAAATTTAAACTATTCAATTTTATTAATATTTATGTTTTTTTTCTTCTTTAGCTTTAATGATAACTAATTCGATTGGAGAACATTGACCACCGATTGATTCATCATAAATCTTATATAAACCATTTTCATTAACTTTACAATGCCAGAATTTAGTTTTACCTTTTAAAGCTAATAAATATTCATCGTCTTCCTCAACAATAGTAAAACCTTTTTTGTATAAAGCATCTGGTTGACCTGGGAATGGATCAAATTGGAATTGATGATTAGCAACAATTTCACCTAATCTATTTTTTTCATCAGTTAAAACGGTATCACATAATTTGAAAAAATCAGTACCACATTCTTTTTCAATTTCACAATAATCATTATCATTACCAAAAGTTTCACCATAACCACCTCTTTTGTAATATTTATGTTTTTTCTTGTCATCACAATCATCATCACAATCATCATTATCATTACTAAATGGATTATTCCACCATTTTTTCTTTTTCTTATCATCACAATCATCACAATCATCACCAATTGGTTCTTGAGTTGGGTATGATTCACATGATTCACAAGTAACTAAATGACAACCATCATGTTCTAATTGACCATCATCTAATTCAAAAACTAAATCAAAAACAGTAACATGTTTATCATCACATTCTTTAACACCTAAAGCAAATTCAAAATCAACTGAAGTTAAACCTCTACAGTCATCATCATCATCATTGATTGGAGTTGGTCTAGAATAACCAGCAGAAACAATTGAAGTAGCTAATGATAATAAAGCAATTGAAAATCTCATTGAATGATATTGATTGAAATTAAATTAGATGGGAAAATCAACCTTTATTTATACATTTCAGAATCTTAGTTAATCACATTGATGTGAATGGTCTTTCAGCATTCCTATAGTTAACTTTGGTTTAATAATACTCATTTATTATCAATGTCTATGAATTTTGTATGTGTATGCTTTTTTTTTCTTGTCAATGTGTATAGATTTTGAAAATTTTATTTGATTTTCATACAATTTGCAACCTACGTCATGTGTTCAATTTAATGTGTTTGAAACTCAGTATAGATTCACTATAAAATATTTGATAATCTAGCCGTGATTTTCTCCGGTGTGTATGAAAAATATTTTAAGCTTTTAATTAATTTATTTTGTGAATCAAAATCGCATAAATACATACACATTCATCAATATCGTCAAATAATGCAATAAAGTTCAATTCAAAAATTAAATTAAAGTTGAATGACTCACTCTCAATACATAGTTTATTTGGTGTGTTCAAATTTTTCTGCAAATACTGTGATTTGATTCGCTGCCACCTTAAACTTAACAAATTTTTTACATATATTTCTATACGATAAGGGAGATTGTACTTTTAAGCAAGAAAAATTACAGGATCTATATAAATATACATTTTTCCCCAATAATTCATTTTTGATCAGTATCTAAATTATACATTTGTATTGATCATAAGTTATGAGTTCAATAATTGTTGTCATTTTCTTTTTGTAAGATAATATTTGACTTGGGAATTTTGTTTTATTTCTTTTTATCATATATTTTTTGGAAATTATTTTTCAATAATAACTATAGAATCATTTGAAACTTCATTTCAAGCTAAAGATAATGCAAATTTATCATAATTATCAAGTTTTATAGTTCAAGAAGTGAAGTTTCAAAAAGAACAAGGATGCAAGTCATTTCTTTGATAGTTTTGGGCCTCGTATGGTAATTACTAAAGTAGTACTATATTTGGTTTATTTACAAATTGCAATCAAAAAATTTGATGTTTTTATCAACGAATTTATCATGTTGATTTAAAATATTAAATAAAGTTGCAAAAACATTTATTTTTCATTTTTCAAATGTTTAAATCAAATAGTTTTGTTTAAATATTGGTAATTAAAAATATCAAATGTTTTCCAATTGGTCAAGCAATAAAGAATCAAAGAATAATGCTCGAAGAAATTATCAAAAGTAGAGAATCATAGAATTAAACAATTCATTTCTGTATCAAATTTCTAATTCTAATTTATTTATAAAACACTTTATACTTTTCAATGTCAATAAAAAATTAATCTTACTTTCAACCCCTTGTTGAATTTCTAAATCTAAAATCTTCTTTTTTAGGTAATAAACCAATTCTGCATTTGATATATAAACATTTAATGGTTTATCATCTGTCTCCATCACATTCATTTGATAAATCATCTTTAAATCAACTTTATAAATTCTTTGCCTATGTGATAATTGAAAATTTAATTTACAATTGTATAATTTCTTATTCTCTTTTTTCAATTGATGAATATTTGAATTCAAGTTATTACTATTATGATTTATAATTCCAATTCTAATTAAATGATAATAAATTTTTTTACCAATTTCATGAATTATATTATCATTAGATACATTTGGCATTATATATGATGAATTATTTGGAAATGGGATTGAAATTTTTTTACCCTTGGATGTAAATTCAATCAAATGTTCAAATGAGTTGAATGACTTTGGAGGTAAGATTGTAGTCTTGGTCTTGATATTCATTGATGAGAAGAAGAAGATTAATGAAGTAAGAAAATTTTTTCATTCTTAAGGGATTTTTAAATTGATTAATTTATGTTTCGAATTATAAGTAAATTGGTAGCTTTAGTTGCCTAATTGGGTCTGCAAAGGAATATAGTAACCAGTTCAAATTAGGTATATATTGACAATTTATGCAAAGATAATAAAGTTTAAATTAAATTGAGCAATATTTATATTAATTTGACGATAAAGTGTCAATATTGGATTCTCAATACCTAAATATCCAAAAGATCTTTGATTTAAAAAATTAAAAAATTATTTGATCCAACATTGTCTACTATATTCAGTATCTACTTTCAGAATCAACATTCGATGCTCACCATCCATATCAAATATTGAGTAAACTTTATTAAAAGTTTCCGTTTTATTCAAACTTTCTATGGTAATGAATATCCTTGATTTAACAAATCATAAAACTATTTCATCAAACACTGTCTATTGTTACTAGTATATTCTTTCAAATTCAAGCCTTAGTGATCACCAACTATATCAAATATTGTGTAAATTCTAATAAAGGATTACTTTTACTTTGAAACTTTGAAACTTTGATATATAAAGTGATCAACAATCTTACTAGAAATCGATTCTACGTTATTGAAAATTTTTAGTTTTCAAATCTTATAAACTATTTGATTCGTCTACTACAACTCTAAAATTCTTACAAATCCAAAGATCAACAATCATAGTTAAAATCGAATCTACGTATATAAATAATTTCTAATCATCGCATATATATTGATTACGTACTAACAAATCAATTCTGAACCAGCAGAATTAAATTTAAATTGGGTTTATAACAGTGAATCATTTGTAATAGTTATATTGTAATTCTCATTTGAAAATTCTTTATTTTCGTCATCATCATCTTCTTCTTCAACGTTAGTTTCTTCTTCTTCTTCACCTGTTTCTTCCATTGTATCTTCTTCTTCTGGAATATTAGATAAAACCACTTCCTGAATTGGTTCAATCATAATACTTGAATCATGAGTAATATTAGTAGTAGTATTACTACCACTTGAAAATGAATCCAGTTGAAATCCTTTACTTGAAGTTGCAATTGGAAGTTCTTCTTCTTCTTCTTCTTCTTCTTCTTCAATTTGATTCTTGTTTCTATTACGTAAATACGAATATCCATCATCATCTTCAAATCCAACGGGAACTACCTCATCCACATTTTTACGTTGTTGTTTCTGTTTCTGTTGTTGTTGTTGTTGTTTCTTTTGTAACATTTTCAACTTGATTTTTTCATTTGGAGATGCATATAGGATTCTATTTGGTTCTTTCTTATCTTCAACCACAACAGTATTTAAAATATCCTTTATGGTAGACGTAGTAGTAGTAGTAGTAGGTTTTAATTCACAATCCTTTTTCTTGGTATTATTTCTTTCCCAAATTTCATCCATTTTAAATTTATTATTTTCAATTTCTTGAGGAATATTTAAACTAAATATAAATTGTATAGTTGATAAATTTAAACCTGATATAATACCAATTCCAATTCCAATATAAATTGAACAAATTAAAAAATGTAATGTTGTTAAGATGAATAATTCAATTTGATTTTTAATCCATGATAAATTATTTAAATCAATTTGAAAATTTTCTAATTCTAATAAATAAATTAATGGTTTTAAAATTGGAATTTTAATAAAAGGAATATACAAACAAATTGTAATTACTAGACTTAAAGGTATATAAACCGTATTGAAAAATATGAATTTGTTAATCTCATAAATAGTAAAAATTGGTGATAAAAGGATTGTAATGATTGAAGAAGTCATAATGGAAGATATTAATTCAAGGGAGTTGGTTGGTAAGGATTCAATATAATATTTTTTTTTTTTTTTTTTGTCTAGTAATCAAACTATATCAAATATTTTTTGAAGAAGTATCAAATGTGGTTGATGATATTTGATCTATTGTTTGGTTAATTTCTTGTGTCGCAGCTCACTACTTTAGACAATTGAAGATTGTAATTTGAATGTATGATTTATTAAAATCTTCACAGTACCTTACAACTTTATCAGTGTCTTTTACGATTTGAGTCATTGATTTGAGAAACTATACTCTAGACAGACATTTTCATGAAATATCAAAAGTAAATCATAGAGTTATATCGGTTTATGATCTCACTTTATAGATACTGAGGTGAACATTACATTATATATATCTCTTTATATATTTATAAAAAATCTATTTGTTAAAATTCATGAAAACATACTTAATGGAGCTGATTTATTATCAATTCCATCACAATTTATAGTTTGATTATTATTGGTTGTATTATTATTATTATTATTGTTATTATTTGTTGATGATGTGTTGCTGTTGTTATTATTATTATTTTCATGATTATTATTTATATTTTCTTCATATTGTTCATTTATAGTTAAATGATTTTTATTTTTATTTAATTCATTTTTCTTCTTTTCCAATTGTTGTAATTTAACATTTTGAAATTTTATATGATCAATATAATAATTACCAAATACATTCCAATGAAATTTAACCAATGTTGAAATTCTACTTGCAATATTTTTCAATTCAGTTTGATTTGTAATTGACTTATTATTAGATTCTATATCAATATTTAGAATAATTTCATTTAATAATTCTTTAAAGATTTTAATTTCCATTAAACCATAAACTTGTGAATTTGGTTGTATATGTTTAATTAACCAATTATGACTAAAATCAATTAAATCTTTTGGTAAAGAATTTGGTATTTCATTTGGTTCATATAAATTTTTAATCAATTGTAAAGAAATTGAATGAATATTTTTTGTCCATTTAATATTACCATTATCATCAGTTACAATTGATAAAATTTCTTGTTGAACTTTTTGTAAATTTTCTTGTTTTAATAAATTGTTATTTGATTTTGAATTTATAATCAATTGTTTATATAATACAATACATAATTGAACACAAACTAATTGACGTACATCAGCTCTTAATAAAATTAATCTTGTATGATCAAAAGCTAAAGTTGATGGGAATTCAATAGCCATTTGTCTACAACTTAATAAATCTATTATTGAAGATATTATTATTGGTTTTAATAATTCATCATTTATTTTTGTTTTAGTGGTGGTTAAAATTTGTTTTTTTGAAAATTTTTTATAAAACCAATTTAATGAATCTTGAATATTAATCTTTTGATGATTTATTAAAGTTTGAAAATAATCTTTTTCAAAATCTATTGCAGTTTCAATTAAAATTGGTCTTAAAATTCTAATTTGATGATTTGCAACATCTAATTTCATAGCTTCTAAAATTTGAAAAATCATTCTTAAACCTCCAACTAAATAACTAACAGAATTAAAATTATAAGCATCTTGGAATTTTTGTATCATTTCAATAACCCATTGATCTCTCATTGGTGCACAATGTGATTTAAAAACTTCACCTAACCATTTACTCATTTCAACAAAATCAAATGATCCATGAGTCAATTGTTGTATAACTAATTCAATATCCATGATTTCACCAACTTGTTGACGATCTTTTGTTGGTAATAAACTTAATAAAATATCACGTAATGTTGAAAATAAAATTGGTAATCGATTAACTTCATATTTTTTATTACCACCTTCATTATTGGTATCAAAAAATTGTAAACATTCTTTTTGAATTTCAAACCAATATTTTTCAATTATATTTTTCTTACGTTTACCACGTTCACCATCTAAATTGGGTCTAAATTGTAATTGAGGGTCGAATAAAATATCATGACGTAATTGTGGGTTTTTGAGAATTTCCTGTAGATCTATTTCTTTTAATGATTGTAGATTGATAGGTGGTAATGGAGGAATTTGACTATGATGATTATGGTGGTGGGAATGATGATGATGATTTGAAGTTGTGGTGTTATTGGATATTTGTTTGGTTCGTTTGGTTGAAAATGCAAAGTTTGAATTATTGAAATTGATGATTGGTAATGATCTCAGTCTAAATTTACGTACTGATTTATTTGGTGGTGGCAATTTATTTGAAATGTTGGTAGTATTAATAATAGAATTATCTAGTCTAATTCTTTTTGTAGAATCTTGAGATGATGATGAATTGCGTTTATTTGGATTTGATATTGGGGTTGTTGTATTGATATTAGATGCATTTGGAGTAGTGGTTGATGAAGGTGATGAAGATGTGGAAATGTCAGGGTTAAAACATACTTGTCTAAATTGTGAATGATGTGGAAGTTTGTTGGTTGTTGGTATAGTCATAAAAGTTGATGAAGATGAATTATCAGAAGTTGAAGTAGTGGTGGTGGTAGTAGAAGTTTCAACTGGTGAGGTTGTTGATGGTACTGAATCTACTATTTCTGTAGTTGTAGCAGTTGTGGTGGTTGCAGTGTTGTTATTAGATATATTCAGTTGTTGATTACTGTGCATCCTTTAAACTAAATAGTTGAATAAATTGAAATAAATAGATAAAAAGTTGGTTGTAGTAAAAAAAAAGGATGAAGGAATAATAATGATAGTAATAAAATGTCTAATAAATATTAGTTGATGGGATGATAAGTGGTGGTAGTTAATAAAAGATAATAATAAATATGATTAGTTGGTGATAAGAATAATAATAATTAGATGATGTTGGTTGGAATATATATGAAATAGAAATGGAAATGAAGAGGTTGTTGAGATTGAGAAATTTAAATATAAAGAGAGAGAGAAATTAAAAAAAAAAAATAAAATAAAAAATTTAACGTTTATTAATAAATAAAATATTACTACTCACTCACTCATTCATTCACTATCAACACTAACTAATTAACTAATACTATATTAAGATTTATAATATTAAGCAGCTAAATAGAAATGACGGAATGCAAATTTAATACTTATGTAAGTGCTTATATAATAATTTCTTTTTCTTTTTTTCTTTTTTTCTTTTTTTTCTCTTTTTCTACTCTACCATTTTTTTTCTTTTTTTATTATTTTTTGTTTCACCTGACTTCTTTTCTTTTTTTCTTCTGCTATTGTATTAGTATTGTATTGTATTTGCACGGGATGGCATTGGCTGGTATTAAACTTTTGTATTATTCTTGTATTAATTGGCTGCCTATTCTTTTTTTCATTTATTCGCATTACAACCTTCCAATTTTTTTAGTCTCATCTCTTGACTCATCCAACAATAATCACATTTATCAATTAGGGGGTGTTAATTAGATATTGAATATCAAACTATGTTTCAGATAAATTTCAGTTATATAAAGTAATGACTTTTTGTATACACAATATCTGATTTGCCACCCTTCTTTTTTGTTTCATATCCATCTTTTTTTTATATTCTTCTTTTCTTGTTATAATTGTAATGATGATGATAATGATTACAAATTAATATATCATTCATTCATATTATTCAACATCACCATTTTTTTTCTTTTCCTGGTATTTTTCAATTGCCCTGCCCTTAGTAATATTTACTACTTGGTTGTCATTTGCAGCCTATTTTAGTTTCTTACTGTGCATGTCATGACTCGTATATTGCAGCAACACATAATTTTCAACTCTTTATTGTTGATCATGGAACCAATTGATTTTTTACATTGAAATTGGTTGTATATACAATTCTGTGCCTCTTTTTTGGTACTGTTATTGTCGTAAACAAAGAACTGAAACAAAGGGAAAATAAAAAAAAATAATTTATTAACCTTTTTAGTTAGTATATGCTTATGATTGATAATTTACGGGTTAAACTTAAAACAATATAAGACAGAAAATAAGAAATTAAGAATAAGGCGTTGATATTTGATGCACCTATAACTAGTGTGAACTATTTTTGAGCTTAGCTACTCTCACTCTGTATAACCACATTGTAATATATTTGCATAATTCCATTCTGAAACAATTTGGTAATTGTTACATTTGGAACAAAAATAAAGGTGTAATATTTATTATATTTCAGAACTGGGGAATATCGGTTGTAAAAAATTATATAATAAAAGAAACGCAAGGAAGAAAAAAAAAATAAAAAAAGAAATACATGAAGAACCTGAAGCGGTGGAAAAAATATACTGAAAAAATAGAAATTTTCCACTCGTATAATTTCTCCAGATAATACTGCTATATCATCACCACAATCTATACTACTTATAGAAAAATTGATCTTGGTATTCGATTCTACCTCATATTGATTTGTATGTCGAAGATTACAGGATGTGAATGACTATTGAATATGCAAGTAAAAAAGTACATTTGTTTTTGGCTAGACAACCGCAATTGTTTCAATGAATAAATAAGAAGTGACTGACTACATTTGTTTACCTTGTAAATACCAAGACAGAACAGAAATATAAGGGTTTACAATTTCAATTTTAAACTTCGGTTAAATGTTCTTTCTGATTTTAGTCACACTTTGCTTTTCACTGATATAAATTTTCTTGAATTCAAAATGAAATAATTAATCAGCTTACAAATTAGGTTAAAAAAAGCAATGAATGATTTGATCTTAGAAGCGGCAACTCAATTGATAATGTTTATTCCTATTAAACATTAATAATATCTTTCTGATTACTACTTTAAGCTACTATTTGATCTAAAATCATTCTAATTATTATTTATCGATCAAAATAATATTGATAATAATAATATTGTCACGCATTGCTTTTTTTTTCTACTTATTGCTGTTCCTTTAATGTCCATTTTAGACCTGCGGCTCTTGCCACTTCTGATTCCTAAATTTATGCTGATCATGTCTGAGTAAATTTGAATTATCGATCTTGATATTGAGTCTCGGTCTTACTATACTATAGAGTTTTATTCTAAACTAGTAAAGAAACTGATATATGTCTAAAATAGCCAAACAATAAAATCTTACGCTTTTATTTTCAATACATTTCTCATTTCTGTTGCAGCGCAACCAATTACCTTTTTTGCAATAAGAATCAGTAAAGTATTAAAATGCTAATGACATGTCATCCATTCATTTTATACTTTGAGATTTTTATAAATGGGATTATTATCAAAAAAACAAAGAGCTTAGAGTTTACAAATGGAATTTCTTATTGTACATACAAACTTTAGTCAAATTCTCTTATCCAATAATATTCATATGAACCATCCAGTTCTGTATTTCTTATCTTCTTTGCTCAATCAATTAAATTTTCGTATAATCTTTGATCTTTAGTTTTTAGTTCTTTTCTTTTCCTTCCAGATTTTAACGTTTAATTTCCCCACTTCAGATTACAATATTACTACTCAAGTGCTCGATTATTTTTTTTTTTTTTTTCTTTTATTTTTATTTTTATTTTTTCCTCTTATACGAACAATTTCGAATTTTACTATTATTTTATTTACTAGTATTACATATACGCAAAATTTAAGGGGTTTTTAATATCCATTTAGTTTAAAATCTCATAATCTTTCTTTATTAAATTGTTATTGTTAAATATTTGATGCCGTAAATGTTTTGAATAATTCACACACTTCCATTGTTTGTTCTTTACGAGGTTCACATATTCAGAAATCCATTCCAATTTAATTTGTTCATGATAAAGTAACAAAATTGATTTTCTTCTATTTGTATTTTCCATTTAATTTCCTTTCTTCGGAAATTAATCCCCATTCGTACACTCCAATTTGAAAATTTGAATTTTGCTCTATGATCTTTATACATTGCATTACATTTAAATAAAATAGAATTTGTTGAATAATAAAATTGTCTTTGTATCATGTTCAAATTCGAAGTCAAAATTTTTCAATCCTTTTTTCTCTGTCCTCTCTCGACATTCATTTATTTATGCAATATGTACCAATTAAACTTCATGTACAATTTATAAAAAAAATGAGAAACGCAAAACTATTACAAGTGTTTATGTATGTTATGTACCTAGGTTTACGTACTTAGATCTGCGTTGGTACAACTTATTTACAAAATAAACCAATATTCTTTTCGAACACTTGTGGAAATTTTATCACAAAATCGCACTATATTCAAACAAGTTATGGTTTTCACATAGCCGAAACATTAATTCACATAAAAGAAGAAGCAACACAATAAGAGCACAGTCACAGATAAAAATCAATCAAAAGAAACAGAAGTGGATCCAAAATTAAGTTTAAATCATTTAAACTTATGATTTATTGAGAAGTTTAATGATCAAAAAAGAAAAAAACCCTTTAGATTAAAGAAATTCAATCTTTATCATCTTCCGTACAAAATACAAATTTTCCAAGAAAAATTCTGAATATAACAATTAAATGGACAAGACACAATTTTAAATATTAATTTTCGGCGATGCATTATGAATCACTTTTGTAACCTGATTTTTTTATTTAAATTTCCAAATTTGAAAAAAAAAAAAAGCCTGATATGTTTGTTTTTTAGATAATTTTACAATCTGTCGTGATTTGATCTAAATCTTATTGAAATTATCCACAAGGTAATAAAATAAATAAATCAAATGAATCAATAGTCTTAAATAAAAGAAAATAAAATAACGATTAATAAAGAAGAAGAGATAAATAAGTATAATATTAATTGGTTTAAGGCACTTTTATTAACGACAATAATATTTTATTACTTATTATTTGGTCCTTAACTATGGGATTCCATTTTTTTTATAATATTAATCAATTTTATCGAGAAATGGACTTGAAACGTTTGTTCTTTTTACAAATTTTAGTATTTAGCTTATTTTAATATTTATTACATTTTATGCAGTTACTAAAAAAAATGTTTATTGATGATTCTCAACGAAAATTTCCAAGTTCAACAACAATAACAAAAACAACAACAACATTACAATTTTTAGATTTTACAGATTCACAGTGTTTTAATGAGATTTAAAACTTTTATTTAGATTATAGGGCGAATTCATACAGGGTTATGAAACTTTTTTAGTTTATATCTTAAAACCGTTGTATTAAAGATTTTTACGAATATGAATATAAAATTCTTAACCGAGTCTAAAATGTAATAAGAAAAAAAAAATTGGATTTAGTTTTGTTAGTTTTGTGTTATATTTTGATTAAAGTTAATTCGTTCCGCAAAGGATTGTGAATGAAAAATTTATTAAAATCCTTTTTAATTCCATTTCTAGAATCGAATAATTAATTAATATATCAACAAGACAACTTTAACATTAGAATCATTCAATTTTTAAGTTTCTTTTTCTTTGTCATAATTTCAAAAGGGTAACAAAGTAATTGGAATTAAGTCATTATTGACAAAAAGTTTAAAAATTTGGTTAGTTAAATCCAACAATTTTAATAATTATTGCAGGGTGTTATAATACTATCAAATATTTATTGTTTATTTTTAAATCTTTCATATGATTGTTAATTTCTTGGGGTAAATTAACCATCTAGATCTAATCGGATCTACAGTTTTACAATTTAAAAATTCAAACGTATAAAACTATATAGACTCGTGGCTATGATTTTCCAATTATTTACAATTCAATCTGAATTAGACGAAATTGAAATAAAGTTCATTAGATAAGCTTTTTTTTAATATCTCTTTGGTTGTTAAGAAGAAAATCTTAATTTTGTGACCAAAGCGCAAACGCAAATATAATAAAACCCTTGAATTCTATTTCTTCTCTTTGAACAGTTGCAACATGAATACAAATTTCATCTTCTATGTATCAGTGTTCTTGATTGATTTTGACAAGAACTTAGCCACTTGATTGATGTCTATAATGAGATTTAATGTTTTCTTGTTGATGGTTTTATCAAAAAAGTTTAATTGGAAATTTAGAATGAACGCATTTACTAATTAACAACAAGAAGATTTCAAAATAGGAAACCAATCACAAAACCTTTTTTAATTTGTTTAACGACCAAAACCAAATAATTTTCACCGTGCATATAATACAATACAATACTTCAAATGGGATTTGATTCGATTTTTTTTTAAACAATTTTTATTTTTATTGTATATGCAGTTACGGGTTTGGTGTGGAATTTATTTCCTAATTGTTAGGATATTCAATTAACCTGAAACATAAACCAATTGAACCAAAAGAAAGATTTCATATCTTCAGATAGATCTACAACAAGTAAAATTGTCACATATCCGATCATAATCACTATCACTATGACAACTAACAGTCTTGGAAAAAGTTTTTGTAATTCCTATATTTCAAATCTATTTTGTTGTTGATCATTTGGTTATATCTTTTGTGTAATTTATTAATCTTGTGTAAATTGATAATTTACTTCTTTTGAAAGTTTAAATTATTTTTTTTTTTTTTTTCCTTAAGCTTGCATAATTTTTTTATTTGAAACTTATTATGTTATAGTATAAGCAAGCAGACAAAAATGTACCTATAGTCACACAAAATACGATATTGAAACTAACATTAATACTAATACTATCATATCATCAAACATCATCAATTTAAGATTCATTTAATTTATTTTTTTTTCATTTATTTTAGTTTTTTTCTTTTTCAGATTCATTCAAATTTCGGGGATTTTTAAATTAACTTTATGGGAGGGAGATCTTAATATAAATATAGACGATTATATCGAAGTTAAAAAATTTTTCCTTCTATTCTTTTTTGTCATTCATTTTAATCATTCTTTTTTTGCTTAGTGTGTTCTATTAAAGATTATAGAATATTCAGTTACATATACATCTATAGATTGATAGAATTTATAAAAACTTTTATTAATTATCTATTAACAAAGTGATAAAGTTAGTTGTTGATATACATTATTATTATACATAATTTATTTTATTAGGAAAGAGACTTATTAACTAAAAGTGGAATCAAGTATCGTATTTGTTATACATAATTATTTTTATTAGTGAAAGAAGTTTAACTGGTTTATCGTATTTTAAAAGTCCAACATTGCCCCAATTTCATTTACGGTTGTTTTATTTCTAACAAATAGATATAAATTAAATAGTTTTGTTTATTTGTACATCCAACATATTTAACAGTTGTTACATACTTCCATTGACAAAATAAGAAACAAAGAAATAAAAATTCATCATAGATTAAATTAAATCATACATAATAATCATCCAACTGTGAAAATTTTATAAATCTAATCATCACAATTTCATTATTCCCCATATTTGAATTTTATTAGTCTTCTTAATCCAAATATTATTATTATTATTAGAAGATCTCAGTGCCTGAGAAAAAAAAAAATATAGTTTTACGTCATTTGCATATTTCCGATATTTTTTTATACTACATACCAAAAAGAAACAAACTCCAGATTTGATCTGAACTGTTTTTTTTTTAGAGATCCATCAACTAAGGCTAGATTTCAACCTCATCTACATTTTCAGTTTTTTTTAAGGTAGACCAATTTGAAACACCACAAAAAGAATACATTACAATTATTCATTTTCTTGATCATTCGATAAGAAATTTTATTTGAATTAGATCTTTTTTTTTTTACTTAGATCTCTACTACATATTTATACATTTTAGATTTTTCATTACATTCAAAAAAGAAATAATTAGTACCAAATGTCAAATTTATTATATCATCCCACCCCACCTCCATTATTAGTCAATCCATCACTTTATAACAATTCCAATTCCAATTCCAATACAATTAATTATTCAAATAAGAATCAAATTGGTTTGATTAATACTTCCAATACAACATCAATCAGATCACATTTACCTTCACCGCCACAACCACCGCCACCATTAGCTACGTTTAATTTATCATCATATACTTCATCACCATTTACAATCTCCCCAACTTCACAATATCAACCACAAACATTTTTAAAAAGATCAATATCGTTAAATACATCAATGACATCAAAAAAGCCAAAATTGTTAAGTAGAAAATCATCACCAATTACATTACATAAAGAGAAGGAAAAAGAAAAGGAAAAGGAGAAAGATAAAGATAAAGATAAAGATAAGAGTAAAACTCAAGTTGTATTCATTTATAAATTATATCAAATGTTGGAAGATGAATCTATATCACATTTAATCAAATGGTCACCTACAAATGATTCATTTTATATAATCCATGGTGAAGAATTTTCAAAATTATTAGCTTCATTTTTTAAACATACAAATATTGCATCATTTATAAGACAATTAAATATGTATGGATTTCATAAAGTAAATGAAACATTTCAAAACAATTCCAACAACATCAATTCTGATCTTGAACCAATTCAATCACAATGGGAATTTAAACATTCAAATAATCAATTTAAAAAAGGTGAATTTGAAAATTTACAATACATAAAGAGAAGAAGTTCAAAAACTTTAAATTCACAAAAAGAAGTTGTCAATTTAAAACCAATGTTGAGAGATAATGAAGAACAACAACAGAAAAAGAAACCATCAATAACTACAATTATAAATCAACCACAACCTCCAATTTCAATTACAAAGTCTGATTCACCATTGAGTCAACCAATAAATATTCCACCACAACCAGTGAATCTTAATCTTAATCTTCTACCGCCACATCAACCATTACAACAACCAACACAACCAACACAATTAATTGAATTTCATCCATCTGAACCAACTCAATTTGATTTATTAACTCAAGTTAATTATCTTAAAAATGACCTTTCTAATCTATATTCAAAGTATGATATTTTAAATCAAGATTTTAAACATCAATTAATGGATTCAATTTCTTTAATTGAATTGCTTGAAAATAATAATAATATAAACTTTACAACAACTAATTACGATTTAATTAATCAATTGAAATTTAGATTAAAACAAAGATTAAATCAATATCAAATAAATTTCCAATCACAATCATTAGTAAGTGGTGGTGGTGGTTATGAAGAATCATCTTCAACTGGTTCTTATTCACCATTGAGTCAATATAGGTTTCAAATTAGAAATAATTCATTACCTAATCCATTAAATGAACAACAACAACAATTACAAATGCAACAAAATTCATATTTTTTACAAAGAAATTCATTTACTTCAATGAATGAATATAATAATAGCACAAAAACTTTACCTAGTGTTTCAGAGATTGATCAATCAATTAAACAAAATAAAAAATTAAATTTACCACCTTTGATTAATGACGATATGAAAATTAAAAAAAGAAAATTAGACTAATAAATAATTTATAACCCCTTAAATCTTAAAAATTGCGCGCGCGATTTTTAAACTAAAATGATTTCTAATTTGTATATTTTCAGTTTTTTTTTCTATTTAATAATTCTTTTTAATGGTTCTATATAATTTGATTCTAATTCATCTTTAACATAAACAATATAATAAGGAGTTGCTGTATTATTTTCCAAAAAATTAAATACTTCAGATTGTGAAACTTCACTAACTAATTCATCATTATATTTTCTAAAAATATTATTATTATGTGGATCTTTTATATATATCCAATAATGACCATAACTTGCTTCACCACGATGAATAAAAATTGCAAAAATTGAATAACAAATTTTTGTATAATTTATAAATTGTTGATTAATTGAATTTTGTAATGAATCCAATTTTTCATCAATTTCAATTAATTTTTTAGTCAATTTTTCAATTTGTAAATCAATTATTTTAATTGTTTCTAATTCAATTGATAATTTATCATCATTTAAAATCTTTGATTCAAGATATTTTTTTGTAATTTTTAAATTATCAATTATTGAAATATTTGTTATATCATCATTAACTTTAAGTATCTCATTTTTAGTAGTTTGTAATTGATTAATTTCTCTTTTCCATTTAAATACTTGATTTCTCTTGGTTATTATTTCTTCATTGTTTGTTTCTAAATATCTATCAAGATAAATTTTTTCACTAAATGGAATTGGTTCAATTGATTTATATGCCATTAATTTTTCACGATCAAACATAACTCTTTGAACATGAAATTGTAAAATCTCTGGTGTTTCTAATAATGTAATTGTCTTTTGTGCCATACCTTCATCTAATTGAATAAAATCTTCATTAAAATAATAATCTAATGCATCATAAATTGATTTTGGATGTTCAGAAATATTAATAATTAAACTGAAAAATCGTTCAATTGAAATTCTTTCTTCATTATTGATTTTTATTGTTTGTTTGATTTTTCCATAGAACAAGTTTTTTATTAAATCAATTTGTTCACCATCTTTATCTATACTTTGTGGTGGTAATGCAGTTTCAATTTGATATGTAACATTTTCAATACATTCAGTTACATCTTGTTGTCGACCAACTTCAATTGTACTTTCCATTTGATCAGGACTAATTGATAATACTGGAATTGATTCTGGCTCTGATTCAACCACTTCTTCTTCTTTCACTTCTTCAGGAAACGAATCAGTTGATTCTTCTTTCACTTGTGATTCTTGAATTGTAATATCATCATCTTTTTCAATTACATTTTTTTCTTCAAAAATCTCAGGTTCTGATTCCTTTTTCTCAGTTTTAAATTCAACTGGTTGTGATAATGGTAAAAATGATAAATAAGCCAATTCTTTACTTGGTTGTACACATCTTTTATCAGTTTCAATCATTTCTTCAAATAATCTTTTTAATTGATAAATAAATTGATTTGATCTTTGTAATTCTTGTAATTCAACTTTTCTACCACCAATTTTTCTATCTTCATTAGAAATTTGATCAAATTGATTAAAATTTAAAATTAATTCTCTTAATGGTTTAATACAAAAATAATATTGTAATAAACTATTTAAATAACATGTATTACCTATATTATCCAAACCAGCTGGCCAATTTTCTGTTGGTAATAATGATGAATCGATTTTCCCAGTTTTTAAAAAACTTGAAATTATATCTGATTTTAAATCTTGACTAATTAATTTCATTGATTGTCTTAAAATTCTAATATCAAGTTCACTAATTAATAATTTATTTTGAAAATTTGTTATAATTTCAAAAATTGATGTATTGGGAGTTGAGTCTAATATTTCATAAGCTTTTGAAGTTGTTAATTCATTAAATTGAGGTATTTCATAAATATTTGATAATTTATTTTCTAAATAATTCAAAATTAAATAACTTCTTCTATTGATTCCAACGGATAATAATGATTTATTTAATGAAATTATTTCATTTGAATTTGAATTAAATCCATTGGATTGTAAAATATCATCTAATTTAAATTCATAAGCAGTTATAACAACATCGTCTTCTGTAATTTCTTCAATTCCAATTTCATTCATTGATAAATCAATTGGTTTTAGTTCTGAATCTAAGAAATCTTGTAATTTCTTTGATTGTTTAACTCTTGCAATTTTTTTTAAATGAGTATTATAATATTGATAATTTCTTGGATCATTTTTAAATTGTGATCTATACATTGCAATTAAAATATCATCATCAATTTCATTAATATTTTCAATTGTTGATGATAATCCAAGAATTTTCATTGATTGATAAATTTCATCAAATCCAATTAAATCAGGATGATTACGTAAATATGAATCTATTTTGAAACATTGAGTTTTATAATTTTTAATATATTTTAATGAATCAACATAGAATGATATATTATTTGGATCTGAATTTGTAGTATATTCAAAACATTTTATTATTAAATCTTCTGTAAAATAACTACAACAACTTAAATTTATAAATGCTGGTATCTTTGTTGTATTTGGATAATTTGTGATATTTATATTTTTATCAAATTCAGATACAATTGTGAAAACTTGTGACATGTTTTGTGAAAATGTATAAATTGATGAAAATTCATTATATTTTATTCCATAATAAATTAATTCAAAAACTTTTCTAATATATGACTCCCTCAATTTAGGTAATTCATTTAAGTTTGGTGGTATAACTTCATGATTTTCTTGATTTAATTTGAATCCTAATTTTTCAATTAATAAATTTACATCAATTTGAACTTCTAAAGCAGTATTTTCTAAACTAATTCTTTTAATTGGATCTTCAATTTTCAATAAGATTGGACCTTTTAAAACTTTTATCAATGTTTTTATACAATGAATTGCTTGAGGAATAGTATCAGATGATAAATTTGAATGAGATTTAATTCCTGATAAATATCTTTCTTTAATTATATTTTCATCAGTTAATGATTGAATGTCTGGTTTTGAAAATTCTTGTTTAAATATTGAAACTCTAAGAATCTGATTTGTTGATGAATTTAAACTTTTAAAAAATGAATCATCAATAAATTCTTCACCTTCAAAATTCATTAATAAACTCAAATCATTTTGTGAAATTAATTCTTTTGGAATATTATGATATTGATGTTTATCTATTAAATTTGTTACAAATGGATTCGTATTATTTTCAAGTATAACAATTCTAAAATGATTTATATTTGTTTTATTAATTATTATTAATCCTCTAATAATATATATTGATTGTTTAAATTCTTCATATTCAATTTTTTCAATTGATTTACAATAATCAAGACTGTTATTAAGTATCAATGTATCTATATCATAATGTAAGTTTTGTAAATAATTAGAATAATCAATTGGTTTATTATTTAATAAACTAATTTGATAATGTTCTTTTATAGGTATTGTCCATTTTAAATCATCCAAGATTCGATTCAATGTTTTGAATGGATATTTTACCAAATCTGAATTATGAATCTGAGTTTTTGAATTGTATTCGTTGTTTCTAAATGGGTTCTTATCTATTGTATCTTCTTCTTCATTCATAATTGATTGTTGCCAATTTATTTTATTTTTTTTTTGTCTTTATGTCACAACCACAGATCGATTTTGAAAAAATAAGGTCAAATTCTGATGGATCTTTTAAAGGAATTATATCGACTGGGTTCAATGAAGTTATCCTAAATAATCCTTACTTTGCTGCTGGTGGAGGGTTAATGTTATTAGGTACTGGATTAGCATTAGCAAGATCGGGAATTGTAAAAAGTTCAGGTTTTATATATAGACAAATGTTGGTCGATCTTGAAATTCCATCAAAAGATAAACTGTATCTTTGGTTTTTAGAATGGATGTCAAAATATAAACATCGTACTTCAAGACATTTATCAGTTGAAACAAATGTTATAACTCATGATAATGGCTCAATTACAACAAAATTTTCATTAGTTCCTGGACCAGGTAAACATTTAATTCGATATAAAGGTGCTTTCATGTTGGTTAATCGTGAAAGAAGTGGTAAATTATTAGATATGACCAATGGTACCCCATTTGAAACTGTTACTCTAACTACATTATATCGTGATCGATATTTATTTAATGAATTATTATTAGAAGCAAAAAAAATGGCATTAAAATTAAGAGAAGGTAAAACAGTTATATTCACTTCTTGGGGTCCTGAATGGAGACCTTTTGGACAACCAAGATCAAAAAGATTATTAGGTTCTGTAATATTAGATAATGGAATTGCTGAAGGTATTTTGAATGATGTAAAAGATTTTTTAATTAGTGGTGATTGGTATCATAAAAGAGGTATACCTTATAGAAGAGGTTATTTATTATATGGTCCACCGGGTTCTGGTAAAACATCATTTATTCAAGCATTAGCAGGAGAATTAGATTATAATATTTGTATTTTAAATATATCAGAAAATAATTTAACTGATGATAGATTAAATCATTTAATGAATCATATACCAAATAGATCTATATTGTTGTTGGAAGATGTTGATGCAGCATTTAATAAAAGAGAACAAGTTAATGAACAAGGTTTTACAAATGGTGTAACATTTTCTGGTTTATTAAATGCTTTAGATGGAGTTGCAAGTGCTGAAGAATGTATTACTTTTATGACAACAAATCATCCTGAAAAATTAGATCCTGCTTTATTAAGACCAGGTAGAGTTGATTATAAAATTTTAATTAATAATGCAACTGAATATCAAGTTAAAAAAATGTTTTTAAGATTTTATGAAAATGAATTTGAATTATGTGAAGAATTTCTTGAAAAATTTAGAAAATTAAATTTAAAAAATATTAGTACGGCTCAATTACAAGGTTTATTTGTTTATAATAAAAGAGATCCAAAAGAGGCAATTAATATGATTGAAACTTTACAAAATCCAAACACTGTATTTTAGACATGTATATAGAATTAAGACCTAAATTTTTACCCTCTGTATTTCCGTATTAACTTTTCATTTGCATTTTCTATTTTTTCCTCGAGGGAATCTGGTGAATCATCATTATAACCTTCATTAATCAAATCATTTAAATAGTTTATATAAATCAAATATATTAGTAAATCACAATTATCTTTACGTAATCCAACATCTAAATGCTTTAGTTTTGATACCAAAGTTTTTCTAAATTGTGGTTGATTATATGTTTGTCTATTTTTCTTGATTCCTTTTGACATTTATTTGTTGATTTATATTTTTCCATTGATAGTAAATTCGCATTTTAGCAAATATCGTTTTTTACAACCACATGCTATATCATTCTATTTTACTACTACTATTCATAACTATAACTCAATCAATACGAATTGATAATGATTTAGATTTACAAAACTCAATAACCAAGAAAGGTTTACTTAATCTGTTTGAATTCAACTCAAATGTTCAACAATTGGATAAAGATTGTCCTCCATGTTTTAATTGTAATTTACCAAATTTCGAATGTACTCAATTTTCCCAATGTAATGCATTTACTGGAATGTGTGAATGTCAAGATGGTTATGGTGGTATGGATTGTTCTGAACCTTTATGTGGATCATTAAGTGATGGTAATTTAAATAGACCAATTCGAAAAAAGAATAAGATATGTGATTGTAAAAATGGTTGGTCAGGTATTAATTGTAATTTATGTGAAACTGATGATGTTTGTGATAAGTTTATGCCAGAAGGTGTTAAAGGAACTTGTTATAAAGATGGTATATTAGTTAATAAATTTCATCAAATGTGTAATGTAACAAATCCAAAAATTTTAAAAATTTTAGATGGTGAAATACCTCAAGCAACTTTTTCATGTAATAAAACTTCAAAGAATTGTAATTTTCAGTTTTGGATTGATCAAATTGAAAGTTTTTATTGTGATTTAAATAATTGTGAATTACAATATGATTTAGCTAAAAATACAACCCATTATAATTGTGAAACAATTGGTTGTAAATGTTTACCCGATAGAATGTTATGTGGTAAAGCTGGTTCAATTGATATTAGTGAATTTTTAACTGAAACTATAAAAGGTCCTGGTGATTTTACTTGTGATTTAGCAAAAAGTTCTTGTAGATTTTCAGAACCAAGTATGAATGATTTAATTCAAAGTGTTTTTGGTGATCCTTATATTACATTACAATGTAAATCTGGGGAATGTTTACACAAGAGTGAAATTCCTGGTTATACCCAACCATTAAATCCAAAATTAACATTGGGAAATATTTTTTCAATTATTGGTATTTTATTAATTTGTATCTTACTGATTGTTACATTATTAAGATATTTAACTGATTCAGGATTATTTAAAAAATCAAATAATGAATTTGAAAATTTTGAAACTGATTTAGATGTAATGAATCAAAATTTTGAACCAACAACTTTATCATTTGAATCTATTGGTTATAAAGTTGGTAAAAATGATGATGAAAAACATTCTGTTTTAAGAAATGTATTTGGTTTAGTTAAACCAAGAGAATGTTTAGCAATTATGGGTGGTTCAGGTGCTGGTAAAACTACATTATTAGATATTTTGGCTGGTAAAAATAAAAATGGTGAAATTTTTGGTAACATCTACATAAATGGGAATTTAATTAATCAAAAACATTATAAATCAATAGTTGGTTATGTTGATCAAGAAGATCATTTAATTCCAACATTAACTGTTTATGAAACTGTTTTGAATAGTGCATTATTAAGATTACCAAGAGATATGAATTTCACTCAAAAGCAAGCTAAAGTTATAGAAGTTTTAAATGAATTAAGAATTTTACATATAAAAGATAGATTAATTGGATCAAATTTTAAAAGAGGTATATCTGGTGGTGAAAAAAAAAGAGTTTCAATTGCTTGTGAATTAGTTACATCACCTTCAATTTTATTTTTAGATGAACCAACATCAGGTTTAGATTCTTATAATGCAAGAAATGTAATTGAATGTTTAGTTAAATTATCAAGAGATTATGAAAGAACTATTGTTTTTACAATTCATCAACCAAGAAGTAATATTGTTTCATTATTTGATAAATTGATTTTATTAAGTGATGGGGATTTAATTTATTCTGGTGATATGATTAAAGCAAATGATTTTTTTACAAAAAATGGTTATAAATGTCCATTAGGTTATAATATTGCTGATTATTTAATTGATATTACTGTTGATCATAATAAGATTATTAAAGTATCTAATGCTGATAGTGAAGTTGTTGCAGCATCATCAACTGATTTACATGAAGCAAATGTTCATGATGATTTTGTTAATCCAAGGGCTAGTCAAGAAGATGTAACTAGAGAATGGGAACATTTTGCTGTTCATCGTGATGAATATAATACTGATATATTAGGTAGAAAAAAATCAAAACAAACTGGAGAAGAAGAAACTATATTAAGATTAAGAAATAAATTACCATCATTGTTTCAAGAATCTTCATTAGCTTTTGAAATTAAAGAAGAAATTAGAGAAGTTAAACAAAATCCAAATAAAATTGATTCAAAATTAATTGATATTAAAAAGGCAACATTTTTCAATCAATTTCTAATATTATCATCAAGAACATTTAAAAATTTATATAGAAATCCAAGATTATTATTAGCTCATTATGTATTATCATTATTTGTTGGATTATTTTGTGGATATTTATATTATAATGTTTCATATGATATTAGTGGATTTCAAAATAGATTAGGATTATTTTTCTTTTTATTGGCATTTTTTGGTTTTAGTTCATTAACTGGTTTACATTCATTTGCAACTGAAAGAATTATTTTCATTAGAGAAAGAGCAAATAATTATTATCATCCAATGAGTTATTATTTAAGTAAATTATTTTGTGATGTGATTCCTTTAAGAGTTTTACCACCAATAATATTGATAAGTATTGCATATCCATTAGTTGGATTAACAATGGAACATAATGCATTTATAAAAACTATTTTGGTTTTAGTATTATTTAATATAGCTGTTTCAATTGAAATGTTAATTGTTGGTATATTAATTAAAGAACCAGGTACATCAACAATGATTGGAGTTTTATTATTATTATTATCATTATTATTTGCTGGATTATTTATAAATAGTGAAGATTTAAATATGCAAATAAAATGGTTAGAATTTATATCATTATTTCATTATGCTTATGAAGCATTATCAATTAATGAAGTTAAAGATTTGATATTAAGAGAAAAGAAATATGGTTTATCTATTGAAGTTCCTGGTGCTGTTATATTAAGTACTTTTGGTTTTAAAGTTGGTGCATTTTGGAAAGATGTAACATTTTTGAGTGGATTATCAATAACTTTTTTGATACTAGGATATATTTTCTTACATTTTTTTACAATTGAAAAAAGGTAACCACCTACTTTTTATACATTATTGATTCAAATATTTGTCTTTTCAATTCAAGTATATTTAAATCTTTTTTATCAACATCAAATTTAAATTCTTCAATTGGAATTGAAGATGTGATTGGTTCATCTAATGGATCATGATAAGTAGATAAATAAGGATGTTCTAAAGCTTGTTTAACATTAATTCTTTTATTTGGATCAAATATCAATAACTTTTCTAATAAATCAATTGCTAGTGGATTAACTTGACAATCTCTACCTCTATGTTTAATTCTTCTATAAGGATGATTAATTATAAATTCATTCCAATCAATTTTAAATCTTTGAGGTAAACTTTTTATAAAATTTTTAGCTCTTGTTGATTTCATTAAATTAATTTCTTCTTCCATGGGTGTACCTAATTTATCAAAAATTAAATTTAATTGATTAATATAATCTATACCAGGAAATAATGGTTTATAAGTTAATAATTCTGCTAATATACAACCAACACTCCACATATCTATTGAAGTTGAATAATTTGATGCACTTAACATAATTTCAGGTGCTCTATACCATCTTGTTGCAACATATTCAGTTAATAAAGAAATTTTTGAATGTTTATTATAATAACCATAATCTAATCTTGCTAAACCAAAATCACAAATTTTTAAATCACATTGTTCATTAATTAAAATATTTGATGGTTTTAAATCTCGATGAATAACTTTTGCTGAATGAATCAATTTTAAACCTTTTAATATTTGATATATGAAATATTGTATATGTTGATCAGTTAATACTTGAGTTTTTATTATGTTATGTAAATCACTTGGCATATATTCTTGAATTAAATAAACTTCATTAAAATTATCAAAATCTAAAGGTTTTTGAACATCAAATAATTTTATAATATTTTCATGATTATTAAATTTATTTAATAATTTAATCTCTCTAAGGGTTCGAAGACAAAATAATGGTCTTTCAAATGGTTCTATTTTCTTTATGGCAACTTTTGTTTTACTTGGTAAATGAATAGCTAATGCAACAATTCCATAAGCTCCTTCACCTAGAATCTTTAATAATTTGAAATTTTGTGATATATTAAATGTAACTTTTGTTGATTTTCGAACACCATTGGAATCATTATTAGAGGTCATTTGAGAAACTATTGTAATTTAAATTGAATAAAATTGGACATTATTTATATTAATATTTTCTTATTTTTTTTTTTTTGGATAATTTAAATTAATTAATCTAATTTTATCTCTATCGGTTAAAATTAATTTAAAATCTCTTTGTGAGATCGTAAACAAAGACAAAAAATTGGTGTTGGTGGAGTTAATCATTTAGTAAAAAAAAAAAATAAGATTTTGTGCCTTTAAATCTTGAAATTAAAAATTACCAAAATCAGCCACTAATTAAACAAGAAAAAATAAAAAATATCTAGACCCCTTAATAATTGTTTCATAATAGAGAGATTTACGCTTGTTTAAAATTATCTTTAAATGTTTAATTATAGATAATTTAATTATAAATTTCATCTTGAAACACATAATTTAATCTTGAAAAGTTTAATTTATACGCTCAGTCTAACTTTAAATTAGTATGTTCAAGTACATTTTGAGAGTTAATTTTATTTCTTTTGTATGATACTGAGAATGTTTCTCTTTGGATCATTTATGACTAAATAAAACCCATGATAGTAACAGAAATATATCAATTTGTTGGGATTAGACAAGCATAATGGTAATTGTAATTCGAAAAATAATTGATTCAAATTATAATATTTTAGGTCTACTATAGTAAGTCATTGCCATAGTATTACTTCATTTCGTATCAACTAGTTAAATTAATCATGCTTAAAAAACACTTATACGAGGCTAACACATTGAATATCATCTTCAAGTTTAATTCTGTAATTGACTATATATTCAATTATCAAGTTCATAGTGACTCATTTTGAATAAGCAATGACTGAATCAAAGAAAGTATAATAAATTTACGAGGTCATTTAAATACTTTCGTTGCTAACGTTAAATCATACAATTTATTTTAATTAGCTGATTATGCACATTGTTACCAATTAGTATCTTTGTGCGGCTAGCTTTGCTTACCTAAATTGTGAATTTTGAGTCAAAAATGCCCACATTTATTTGAATGGAGTAATACATGAATAAAAAAATCAATTGATATTACAGTGAAAGTTATGATATTGATCAAATATATGATGATTTTGATAATTGTATCAACCCTCAAATTTAAGTTTTTTGGTAAAATTATAGTTCTATCACGTGTGGAGTATTTCTTAAAACGTAAAAGTTGTTGATAAATAGAACTGGCTACACTGAACTTTTTTTTTCTACTTATTGACACAAAACCAATTTGAACTAATCAATTCAAGTTTCATTCAATCGGATCTAGAAAATCAATTGGCTAACAGAAACGATTATTTTTCAATATATTAAACCCTCCCAAAGACATAACATAGACTCAATTTACTCAAACTACAAATTGACAATTTTTTAATAATATTACCAGACCATTATTGTATATTCCATATTCAACAACTTCAATTTGCTACGGTATATTTGCAGCTTTAAATAAACTACTCATATTATAATGGGGTCTGAAACAGATAAGCATGATGAATCTAATAATGCAAGCATGGCTCCCACCATGCAACAATCAAAATCTTTAGATAACAAATCATCAGATGATCAAAAAGATCCAATTGGTATTGAAAAAATGAGAGATATACTAGAGGAAGAAACAAATATATATACAAAAGGTGTCACAGACTGTGATGTTGATTGGTTTATAAGAGATTCAAATATGGATCCAAATATTCCTATTTCATCAACTACATCAAAGGATAAAAAAGAACCACCTAAACCAGAAACTCCACAATCACCAACACATCCAACAATTTCAACAAACTTATCAACCACTATATCAAATACAAATGATAATTATACTGCAAAAACTAGACCTTCAATAGCACCAATACAGGAAGAAAATATTAATTCAAATCAAATTCCAGATCATAAACATATTCAACGTAGAGCAAGTACATCATCCGGTGGTTTATTTTCAAAAATAAAGAATAAACTTCATAAAGAATTCGATTCAAATCCAAAACCATTACAACCAAGTGTATTCAAAAAAGATTATGACATGAAGAAGAAAAACAATACACCTTCTGAAAAAGAAGATATTAAAATAGATTCAAATAATCATTTACATCGTACTATGTCAACTCCTGCATATTCAAAAGATTCAGTTGATCCAAGATTAGAAGAATATATCAAATTTTATCAACAAAAAGATCGAAAATCCTCAGTAGCTTCAAGAAGATCGTCTGTTGCATCGGGTGTATCAAATGATGAAACTTTACCAAGTGCATTAATAAATCCTTATGAAGCCCAACAACCAAATGATTCCTCATCATCAAGAATTTCAAGTTTTTTGAAAAGGAAAACAAGCATATCGAAACCGAATGATTCTAATTTACAAGGTTCTCCATTGACTAAAGTAACTTCTCCAACACCATCAATAAACTCATTGAATATGACTGGATCAGAAATGAATCCAAGTTTTAAAGGACTTAAACCTTTAAAGAGAGTTGCATTTCATTCTTCAACTTTTCTATTAGATCCACCACAACAAATTCCATCTAGAAATCCAAGAAAAGGTAATGTTGAAGTATTACCAAATGGCTCTTTAAAAATTAATCCATTAACTGAAGAAGATAAATTAGCAATTGAAAAATCTCAAATGGGTCAAGGTGGTGGTATAGTTGTTGGAGGTACTGGAGCATTAGGTTTTATTAAAAAAGATGAAGATGATCATCCAACACAAGCACCTGATGTAGAATCTTCATCAATGGAAGAAGATGAACCAAAAATCAGTCAACGTGCAAAAAATGTTTCTATTGACAAACCAATGGCTCATCATAGACCAGTTGATTATACAGTTCCAGTTAAAAAAATGGCATTGGATACAATGTATTCACGTTGTTGTCATTTAAGAGAAATTTTACCTATACCAGCGATTCTAAAACAAATCCCAAAAGGATCACTTGCAACATTACCTGTTTTACAATTACGTAATCCAACTCCAACAATGATTGAAATTCAAACATTTGCAGATTTTTTAAGAATTGCACCTGTGATATGTGTCTCATTAGATGGTGTAAGTTTATCTGTTGAACAATTCAAGATTCTATTATCTTCAATGAGTGCTAAAAAGCAATTGGAAAAATTAAGTTTAAGAAATACTCCTATAAATGAAGAAGGTTGGTCATTGTTATGTTGGTTTTTATCAAGAAATACAGTTTTGAATAAATTAGATATTACTCAATGTCCTTCATTATCAGTAAATGTGTTAAAAAAAAGGAAAAAGAAAATTGAAGATGAAAATAAAAAATACAGTGAACCATTAGTTAGAATGACCTGCAATAAAGATAATAGATCAGATGTTGACTGGTCTTTATTTGTTGCTACTTTAGTTGCTAGAGGTGGAATTGATGAATTAAGTTTAACTGGTTGTTGTATTACAGATATTGAAACATTTAACAATTTAATAAAATTAGCTGTTTCAAAAAGAACTACAAGATTAGGTTTAGCATTCAATCAATTAACTCCTAAACATTTAAAGATAATTATTGATAATTGGTTATTTACAGATTTTGCAAGAGGTTTAGATCTAGGTTATAACGATTTTTCAAGTATTCATATGTTAAAAATGGTTTTAGATTTTGCCAAAAGATCAGATTTTGATCAAATTATAGAGAAATCTACATTATCATTTCTTAGTTTAAATTCAACAAATTCAATGTTTAGTGATTTATTTAAAGAAGTTTTTGAAAATGTTTTTTTAAGATTACCAAATTTAAAATATCTTGATTTTTCAAATAATCATAAATTATTTGGAACTCAAAGTAGTAATGAATCAAATATAACTCAATATTTTACATCGAAATTACCATTATTTCCCAAGTTAATAAGATTACATTTAGAAAATGAAAATTTTAATTCCTCATCAATATTAGAAATTGCAAAAATTTTACCTGTTTGTAAGAATCTTGGTTATTTTTCAATACTTGGTAGTAAAATAGATAGAACATGTGCAAGTGCTTTAGTAAACGCAGTTAAAAATTCAAAAACTTTAATCAATTTAGACTGTGATAATGAAGAATTTCCTCATTTATTCAAAGAAAGATTAGGATTATATACAATGAGAAATATGGAACGATTATTATATGCATCTAAAAAGCCAGATGTTTCAATTCCATCAATTGAATCATCAGAATCTTTAACAGAGCAATTAAATGAAATTTTACAATTAAAATCACAACATAAATTAGATTTATTATCACAAAAAGTTACAAAATTTGTATCAAAAGCTAAATCAATTAGACATGATCTTAAATTAATGATTGATGAATTATTAAAATTACAATTGAAAAATGAATTGGATTTAGATGGTAAAGAAACTTTAATTAGATTTATATTTATAGATTCAAGTATAGAAAAAGGTTTACAATTAATTGATCCAAGTTTAGTTGAAAAAAATGATTCATCAATGGCAAATATGTATCTTATAAAAGTTGGTGAAAATGATACAAGAGTTGCTAATGATTTTAGTCAACCATCATCAAATGATGATAATGTTGATTTTGATCATCCACAAGTACCAATCAGTCATTCACCTTTAGCTGTATCTAGGTCTGAATCTCGTACTAGTTTGAATAATTTAGATAAACAAGAAGGTTCGGTACTTAAATTATCCAAGCTTAAAGATTTTCATCGACCAAATGGACCTGATAATTCATTATCAGGTGAACAATTGAGACAAAAATTAATGAGTATAGAATTATCAGATTTAGATAAAATTATTGATTATTTAAAAAAATTAAAAAATGAAGGTATTTCATTAGAACTGGTATTTCAAAGTAATAAAAATTTATCACATCAAGATCATGATTTTTTAAATATTGAAGAAATTAAATCAAAATTAAAAAATTTATCAAATGAAGTTGATCAAATACCAGAACCAAAACCAATTGAAAATAATTCAAATGAATTAAATGACACTTATGATGAAGTTTTACAAAATTTAAGTAATTTAAATAAATAAATATTTATTATTCATCTTCTGAATCTATATCTTTTGTTCGTCTTTCTTCATCATCGGAATATTCCCCTTCTTCATCATCATCATTATCATCTACATCACCTGCTTCTTCAGCTAAATCCTCACATGCATCGATCCAATCACTATATATATCTACTGGTTGTGATAATGAATTTATTGATGTTTGAAAACTTTGACCACAAATTTTACAATGTAATTCTCCAAGAAGATTTTTTTTATCTAATGAACATATCACTGATTTCTCATGATTACAAAATAGACATGTGAATGTAGTATCCAAGACTTGTTTAATCTTTTTTGCTGGTTTTCTAGAAGATGATTTTCTTTTACCCATTAATGATAATTTGTATTTATTTTTTGTTTTGATTTTCTACACACTCTATATATAAATTATGGTTTTATCATCAGTTGAGCTTTCTTTTTCAATCTCATTTCTAATCTAGTCTTTTCAAACTTCAGTTGATCTTTGGAAGTCAATTGTGGTGGTGCTTGTTTTGGTGGTGCTTGTTTTGATGGTACTGGCGGTGGTGTACCTATGGAATCTTGACTATTTCTTGGTGTATAACTCATTGAAATTTTTAAATTAGAATTATACTTTTGATTCAATCTAATACCATATTCATATAGTTTTAAATCGTCATTTCTTTTCTCGTATAATTTAAAAGAATCTTTGAATAAATTCTTTATAAAATTGTTTCGTTCATTAGGTTTAAATTTTATTGGATAATGTAATAATAATGATAAACATTCACTAAAGTCACTTGATAATAAATCAGTTTTTATTTGAATTAGTAAATGGATAATTATGAAGTTGATTAAATCTGGTAATCCATTATGACTTAATTGTATTGAAATTAACTTATCCCATAATAAATTGATAGTTTCAAAATCTCCCAATTCTCTTAATAATAACAACCTTAGATACCTTATGATCCATAATTGACTCTCTAATTTCAATTTTGTTATTAAATTATAATATATAAATTGATCAACTTTCATTAAATACATATTGAATTTTTCAATACTTTCCATTAAATTTTCTTCAGTTTGATAAAAATTTCTCATTATACCACTTGTTAACATTAACTTATTAAAGATTGTAAAAACATCATGACAAAGATAAGTTGAATTAAACAATGTTAATATTTGTAAATCGTCTGATGAAAACGTATTGGTTTGTGATATTTCTATTGATTCTTTATATAAATTCATATAAATTAATCCTAATATTTCATGAATTCCTTGTTTGTACCCAATTTTATTACATTTACACCAAATATATAAAATCTCAGTTAATTGTCGTTTACATATCATTGACTTGTAAAATTCTTCTCCAGGAAATAATCGTTCTATATCTAATATTATAGCTTCTAGTAGTTCTAAATCATCAATTGTATTTGTATAACTTAATGGATCAATTGAAACATTGGTTCTTGGTAATTTTTTTTTAAGTGGTTGTTTTTTAGTAATACTTGACTTTCTACTCAATGACTCATTTTGATAATATAAATGATCAGAATCTAATTTATACCATGGTAATTTCAAATCATCTCTACTTAATAATTGATGGAAAACAATTCTTGAATCATTTAATTTAGATTCCCAAATTGATATTTTCAAACTTTCAGTAATTAAACTAACTTTCCAAACTAGTGAACGTAAAAAAAAATCACATTTTGGTGTATAATCTCCATCAATGATTGCATTTTTGAAATTTGATAAGTTTCCTTTAAATTTATCTATTGTAAGTAATGTTTTCGAGATTGTTTCATTTTCTTTTAACATTGCTTAAGAAAAAATATAAACAAAAAAATGTCATTACAACAATCACTTGATGAATTATCAAAATGGGAAAAAGGTATGTCTCAAACTGAAAGAGACATAGAAATATATAGAATCAAAATGACACAACCTCAGTATTCAAAAAGAAGATCAATTATCAAATCAATTCCTAAATTTTGGTATATAATATTTGCAGAAAATGATGATTTTTCAGATTATATATCACCGGAAGATTTGAAATATTTGGAATGTATAGATGATATATTTATAAACTATCCAAATTTAGATGATGATCTTGAAAAATTCAGAGATTTTGAAATCATAATTAATTTTAATAATAATAGTGGATTAATTGAAAATCAAGAAGTCGTGAAAAAATTCTATTATAAATCGAATGAACAAGGTGAAGAAGTTATAAGATCTGATCCAGTAGATATAAAATGGCCTAAAGAATTGGAAAATATAAATCCAATTAAAATTAAACAAGATTTAAATGGTAAAGAAATGTCAAAACAAGATAAAAAGAATTATAGACAAGGTATGAAATCTTTTTTTGCTTATTTCCAATGGACAGGTGCAAAACCAGGTAAAGAATTTAGAAATGGTGAAGAATTGACAAATTTAATTGTAGATGAATTGTATTTAAATGCATTGAAATACTACGTATTGGCATTATCAAACGATGATGAGGATGATGATGAGCAAGACTCTTCAGAAGGTGAAGAATTAGATTTAAGTGATGATGATGATGATGATAATAATAAAAAGAGAAAAATAGATGATGAAAATGACGATAAGGATATTAAAAAGGTGAAATAGATAATAAATAAGACATTGAATGATTCATCTCTCGATATATTTGATAACTTAACATAAATAAACCACAAACTTCAGTCTGGAGGCTAACAAAGCTACTCATGCGTGTCAAAAAAATGCTGCAAAAAACAAAAAATAACGACAACTGCAGGATTCGAACCTGCGCGGGCAAAGCCCAAAAGATTTCTAATCTTTCTCCTTAACCACTCGGACAAGTTGCCTTGATCGCTGGAAGTTGAGTCAAAATAAATTACTCATCTTACTACTTTTACGCTCGTGCAGATTTTTAAATTTACAATTCAAATCCATAGATCTATCAGTTTCTATCAAAAACTACTTGAAAAAGGTCTGATCGTTAGTTTTAAATATTTAAAACTTCGGTAGCAGAAAAAATGTGGCTTTTAACCGATAATTAAACATGTTCAATTGTTGAACTGTTTTTGCCAAATTTAAGCAAAATTTACAAAGTTTATTCATCAGCTAAGCAAATCTTATAATTTAAAAACGTATCATAAGATAATTTTCTTATATTAATTTGAATTGTTTCGAGAAAAACCACAATTCTTTCAAAAATTAAACAATAAAATTTTATTGCAAAACTATCAATTTGACAAAAGAGCAAACTATCGTTGTCGTTCGAAATTCAATTGCTTAGGCAATATGAATATTAACAAATATCTCAACAAAACATTCTGCATGGTTTTTTTATTTGCAGGCATGCTTTAAAAGTTTTATTGTTGACCGTTAAGGTAATATATTCGCTACCTAATTAGAATATATTTATAGTGCTCCTTACTTGTTATCAAAGCTTAGAAATTTGACACTAAAGTAATGATGAATGTTATACATTTCATTCAATAGATCTCATTTGTTACATTGACTATATACTGAACCACGGGCATTCAATCTTCGAAATAATTGCAGCTATTGCTCGCTAGATTTAAGTTTGATTACCATTTTTGAGATTCAACTATTTTGATTTTAATAACGCAATTAAGATCTTTTAGTATCATATCTGCCTAATGAGACAAGGATGAAATTGTCTTTATGATAACTTACCCTAGAACAAGTAGAAAACAGGAAAGGCGTGAACAAAATCAAACAGAATTAACTTTAGCTAGAATAAAAACTATTTTATTCATTCCAACTCTAAGCCTACTCAGAAGGGGTTTCAAAAAATATGCTCATAGTTTAACATGATATATGTTTTGTTCAAAATGAGAGTCTTCAGATTTGTAATTAATCTCGTAACAAACGATTTCACTTGTCTCTTAAATGAGCTCTTAAATAAGTAATATACTTGTCGATGAAGGTTGAGAGTGAACACCGTTTCTATTTTGTATGCCAGGGCATTAAACATCAAAATAAACTTGTAGTTTATTCACACACTTCTGACGGTCAATTAATAATCTTATTTGATGAACTAACTTGAGCTTAGTGGGGTATTACATCCAATTGGTAGTTTATTTGCTATTTTTCATTTGATTAAAGAATTCTAGATAGCACCTATTTTTTGACAATATTTGTCATTGGTATTTTTTTTTGCAGCCAACTTGTGGACCAATCAAGAACATTTACAAGTAGGTGGATTTATCTCGTATGACAAAACTGCGATTTGGATTTGCGATTTTCCTAATACAAGCTTGTCGAAAAAATTAAAGTTAAGAAGTTTATCAAAAATCCATTTTTCAGCAACATACACTTTCAAAATTCGCTATTCAAATAAGCAAGTTTAATTTACCTTGAGAAGATGCAAAAAAATATCGACAACTGCAGGACTCGAACCTGCGCGGGCAGAGCCCAAAAGATTTCAAGTCTTTCTCCTTAACCACTCGGACAAATTGCCTTTTTTTTCAAAATTTTAACGCAGCAAATATTAGTAGAATTAGTTTATGGCACGTAATAATTTTTATCTTCATTCCTCCAGATTCTAATCTGAGTTGTTTAGGCTTCTATCGATAAGAGAACTAGATTCTAAACTACGGAGATCTAGCTTAGTTAAAGTCTAAATAATTCTTTGTTTTAATTTTGACCAAATGTTATACATCATCAAATAATTTTCACCGTATTTAAACCTTCGTCGAAGAATGTTACACATAATCATTAATTTCAATTAATTAAAGTTTTATAAATCAATTACATTAATTAATTAGTTGGTTTAGTGTTATATTTACTAATTTTAAAATAAGCTGCTTAATTGTATGTTGAATGAATTGACCATAAATCAATTGTTATTTCTCCCCTAAACGTAAACATTTAAACCCAAAAAAGAAATCACCGTAATATCAATTGTAGTTTGTTTATATTTTGATATTTACAAAACAACGCGATTTGTGATTATTGACAAGCATTCCAATCTGAAACAAATGCATAATTATAAAGCGAAAATTTTTCTTTTCTAATTTTGTAAAAAATCTTCCCTGAAAACCATGACTTGCGACCTATTTCACCGCTCAAGAGTAATAAGAAAGATAGTAAACTCCTCAGGCACCTGATATTTGAAAGAGCAGCTGTAGTGTTTAATTTTCGAGGTTAAATATTAATATTTTTTTTTCAATTATAAATCGTCTAATTATAATTTTGCGAAAAAGTTTAAATAATTAATGCATACTATGAAACATGAAAACAAAACAATGTTTGAATTATTGCAACTTCAATTAATCAACCAATATAATAACAATAACAAATAGCCTGAAATAGTTGATTAATCAATACTTTCAATTGACCGCCTTTCACGAATAAAATGTATAAATAGACCATGAAATTCCCATCAATATTCTTTTCATCATCATCATCAACAATCAATTACATTAAATCATGTTATATTCATCAGTTGCTACTTTATTATTATCCTCATTAGTTAGTGGTTCAATTTTAGGAGCTGGTAAAGTTGATTTAGGTATTGAAACTACCACAGGTGGTGGTAATGATTGTGACGAAATTTACACCTTTGATAGAAAATTTGTTTTAGCTGTCAGGGAATATGGATGTTGTGACAGCGATAAATATGATTTGGTTTATGAAAATGATTGTGGACAAGCAGTCCACGGATGCAATCCATGCCAAACTTATCCAAAATGTGAATGTAAAGATTGTTATGGTGGATGTGAAGATGAATGCAATACCAATTTAGGAGTTGCTGCAAATTCGATTGCATCTGGACTTGCTGCTCCATCAGCATTATTTACCCCACCATCATTTAGTGTTCAATCAGGTTTAGCAGTCCCATCAACTTTAGCTGCTCCATCAGGTTTACTTGCTGCTGCTGCTGGTGTATTTGGTGGTGATTATAATGAATTTTGCAAAATTTGTAAAAAAGATGAATACGAATTTTTTACCTTATGTGATTCAGTTATTAAGGATGAATGTGGAAAAGTTGGTGTGATCAAATGTGATCACGAACTCCAATTTGAAAAAGATTGTGAACCTACTTATGGTTTTTCAATTAAAAAACAATTGGGACAATATTTATTAGCATTAAATCATTACACATTATTCTGGCAATGCCCTGTTGATGATAAAGATTTATACAAGATTTATGATAAAAAAATTGATTGTAGTTGTACCCCAATTGAATTAATCGTCATTGTTGGAAAGGAATGTTGCGATGATACAGTCGCTGTTGGTGTCGCTGGTGTCGCTGGTGTTGCTGGTGCTCCTGCTGTTTCTGCTTTTGCTAGTGTTTCAACAGTAACAATTGCTACAACAACTACAATCTAATCAATTTCTGTCCCTGGTCATTTATAATTTCTTTAGTTAATCTTTAATTTCGGTAATAAATATTTAAAACGTTTTACATTTCTCTGATTCTTGCCTCCTTGGATCTGAGTTGTAGATTTAAAAGTAAATTGAATGATTCCTTTGATCTAACTCCTTTCAGCCTTTTAATATCTTAACCTTCTTACATTTCAATTTTAATTGATTGGCTGAAAAAATGAAAAATTACAGGCACCTGAACCGCTCCTGAATCGCATGCAACCATATTTTTTTTAGTGACTAACAAATTTTCACTTGAAAAATAAAAGATTAACCAATTCTATCAAATCTAAATCAATTCAATTATTAATCAAAAATGGCTCCTAAAACATTATATGATAAAGTCTTTGAAGACCATATAGTTCATAAAGATGAATCAGGATCATATTTATTATACATAGATAGACATTTAGTTCATGAAGTTACATCACCTCAAGCTTTTGAAGGTTTAAAAAATGCAGGTAGAAAAGTTAGAAGAACAGATTGTACATTAGCTACAGTTGATCATAATATTCCAACTATATCAAGAGTAAATTTTAAAAATGTTGAAACATTTATTGATCAAGATGATTCAAGATTACAAGTTCAAACTTTAGAACAAAATGTTAAAGATTTTGATGTTACTTATTTTGGTATGACTGATGATAGACAAGGTATTGTTCATGTTGTTGGACCAGAACAAGGTTTTACATTACCAGGTACAACTGTTGTTTGTGGTGATTCACATACTTCAACACATGGAGCTTTTGGATCATTAGCTTTTGGTATTGGTACCTCAGAAGTTGAACATGTTTTAGCAACACAAACAATTATTCAAACAAAATCTAAAAATATGAGAATTTTAATTGATGGTGAATTAAATCCAGGTATAACTTCAAAAGATTTAGTTTTACATGTAATTGGAGTAATTGGTACTGCTGGTGGTACTGGTTCAGTCATTGAATTTGCAGGTAAAGCTATTGAAGATTTATCAATGGAAGCTAGAATGTCGATTTGTAATATGGCCATTGAAGCAGGTGCAAGAGCTGGTATGATTAAACCAGATGAAACTACTTTCAATTATATCAAAAATAGACCATTAGCACCAAAAGGTGAAGAATGGGAAAAGGCAATTAAATATTGGAAATCATTACATTCAGATGAAGGAGCTAAATTTGATTATGATATTAAAATTTTAGCAAAAGATATTGTACCAACTATAACATGGGGTAATTCACCACAAGATGCATTACCAATTACAGCTTCAGTTCCAGATCCAGAAAATATCAAAGATGATCCAATTAAGAAGCAAGGTATGGAAAGAGCTTTAAAATATCAAGGTTTAAAACCAAATACTCCATTAATGGAAATTAAAATAGATAAAGCATTTATTGGTTCATGTACAAATTCAAGAATTGAAGATTTAAGAGAAGCAGCAAAAGTTGCAGAAGGTCATAAAAAAGCAAAAAATGTTAAACAAGTTTTAGTTGTTCCTGGTTCTGGTTTAATTAAAACACAAGCTGAAAAAGAAGGACTTGATAAAATATTTGAAGCTGCAGGATTTGATTGGAGAGAAGCTGGTTGTTCAATGTGTTTAGGTATGAATCCAGATATTTTAGATCCAGAAGAAAGATGTGCATCAACTTCAAATAGAAATTTCGAAGGTCGTCAAGGTGCTAAATCAAGAACACATTTAATGTCACCAGCAATGGCAGCAGCAGCAGCTATAAAAGGTCATTTTACTGATATTAGAGAATTTGATTACATAACTAATGATGAACCACAATTAAATGTTGAACATGATAAGATTGAAGATAAAGAATTACAAGATGCAGTTTATGAACATGAAAAAGAGATAATTGAAGATACTCCATCAACTGAAAGAGAAAGAATTGATGATATTCCAAAAGATGAAGAACCAGAAACTAAAAAAACTAAATTAGAAACCGATGCTGCTGGTAGTATTGATTCTTTTACAGTTTTAACTGGTATAACAGCTCCATTATATAAAGCAAATGTTGATACAGATGCTATAATACCAAAACAATTTCTTAAAACAATTAAAAGAACTGGATTAAAAGATGGTTTATTTTATGAATCAAGATTTACAAAAGATTCAAATGGTAAAGATGTTGAAACTGATTTTGTATTAAATCAAGAACCTTATAGAAAAGCAGAAATCTTATTAGTCACTGGTGACAATTTTGGTTGTGGTTCAAGTAGAGAACATGCTCCATGGGCATTAAAAGATTTTGGTATTAAATCTATAATAGCACCTTCATTTGGTGATATTTTTTATAATAATTCATTTAAAAACTTTTTATTACCAATAAGATTATCACAAGAAATAATAGAAAGTAAATTAATACCTGTTGTTAAAGAAGGTCATACATTGACAATAGATTTACCAAATCAACAAATTAAAGATGGTGAAACTAATGAAGTTTTAATTGAAGAATTTGATGTTGAACCATTTAGAAAACATTGTTTAGTAAATGGATTAGATGATATTGGTTTAACATTACAAAAAGAATCATTTATTAAAGAATATGAAACAAAAAGAAGAGAAAAATTTTCATTCTTAGAAGGTGGTTCTAAATTAATAAAACCAATTAAAGGTAGTAAGAAAAGTAAATATGGTCTTAAAACTCAAGAATGGTAAAAAAATAATCTACTAATATATATTAAAAGAATTGAATTCTACTCTAATCTGCACGTTCTGACATGACTTGTTTAACTGGTTCCGAATCACCATATAGATTATGTTGTTGAATATATCTGATGACTGAGTTTGGTAAAAGATATTGTACCGACATACCTCTTCTGATGAATAAACGTATTTTTGTTGATGAAATATCATTATAAATTAATTGTTTAATCACAAGGATATTCTTTCTATGTTCATACATTATATCATGACTTAATAAAAATGATCTTACATCAGCACCTGTTCTTTCAACAATTAAACAACCATATTTACCTAGAATATGATGTAAATCTTGATCTGCCCAAACATCAGGTTCACCCATTGATTCTATTAAATCTCCACCAGCTAATAGCATTATTTTAACACCTCTTTTTTCTCCAGATTTAGTCATTATACCACCACGTTTAATATTTATTTCTTCATTAAAATGATCAAGTACCAATGCCGTTCTAGTATATTTTGGTTGTAAAGATTCCCATGCATCAACCATAAGCCAACTTGAAGTTCTTTCACAAGCCAATTCACACATTCTAACTCTATGATGAGCAGAAGCTAAACCTTGCTTTTTATAATTTGATGAAACAGGAGAATAATAACCACCAATAACTTCAAATCTAGTTTGTTCCATAACTGCATCTAAAGCCATTTCAAACATTCTTAAATGTAAATAAGTTACTGGTGAAAATGAACCACATGCGACTATAACCAATGGATATTTCGAATCATCTAATAATGTAGTTGCTAATCTATGATTTGGAAATTGATATTTTTCTAAAGTTTTTGCTTGTCTTTGAATACCATGAGGTACTTCTTCTAAATCAGCAATTTGAGAACTTCGGACTTGAATTGAAGGTGGTAATATTTCTTTCTTTTTCTGTACATTATTATCATTCAATTCAATTTTATCTTCTTCAACTATTACATCTTCTTCATCACTTGAGGATGAATTGATCAATTCTGTATGTTTTCTTGGAATTTTGGAATGATATTTTGCATCTGAGGATTCGTCATATGATTTGGTAGTATTTACGCTTGGTCTTGTGCTTGATGTTGATGATGGATGTGGAGCAGGTCCGTCTAAGGCTTCACCTAAATCTTCCAAAACCCAAGGTTGAATAGGTATATTATTAGGAATTTTCTCTGAAGGTGCAGTTGGTTCAATTGCTTTGTTCAAAGAAGGAGGTGTGAAATTTGGATCATTAGTAGGGTCCATATTTGAAATTTCTTAGTAATAACTGTTGACTAAGTTGTCAAGCCATATATAAAAAAAAAAATTTGATAGTGGTAGCGTGACTCACTGTGGACTTTCGGCTTAACCGTTTGCGATAAGGCTAAAATTTTTTAAAACGAGAATTGAATGCAAAGAATCAAATTAGATTTCGAAACAATAAGATTAAGTAATAGAATTGTACTGATTCATACGATTTAGTTGATCATTAACTCTTTACGTAGAATAATACAATTTATTTGTAAGCAAATGGAAAGGAAATGAGCGAGTGAAAAAATAAAACTTTTATAGCATTATTATGTCTTTGAATAAAGTCAGACCAGGTAAAAAGTTCATTGAAGCAAGTGGTAAATGCTCAGCTGAAGGTATGGCTTATGGTCAATGTATTTTACAATCCTACAACACAATAAAGAGAGATAGCTGTGGTAAAGAATTTAATAAATTCAAAGATTGCGTTTCAAAACAACTAGGAAAGAAATGGTAAAGACAAGTTGACCATTATCGAGTTAAGCAGATCAAACTCAAGATTCCATTTGCATCAAAGCAAAAAAGTGTTACTTTTAATTGAAAATCACATGCAATTTAGTGGATGTCGAATATTAGATACTATCAGATACAAATCGATTCATTAGCCAAGTTGAATCATGGTAAACCATATATATAGATTGTCTTTGTTAATGTATAATAAATTGTAATGCCCCACAACAAGAATTTTATTTTTTACTGACCTTAAAAAAATACGACTTCCTGAACATAGCTTTTATCAATGATTAATATATCACGATTAGCTGGGTATAACAAACAAGATGTCAAAAACGTTTTGTTGTTATTACAAGAGCTAGTTGTTACGTATAAGGATAACAAGGTTAAATTAAATTATCAATCAAGACCTGTTGTTTTATTTTTAAGTACATTAATAACAACAGCAGGATTAGGTTTTTATTTTGCTTTAAGAAATTTAATCACCAAATATAATGAATATTCTTTAAATAAGAAATTAAGAAGACCAAGTTTAATTAGACAATCATCAAATATTTTAAAAAATGGTTCGAGAGAAATTTATATCCCCAAAGGTAAAGGTACAGTAACCAGAATAATCATTCCAAAACCAAACAATGATCAATATGCAGCTGATAAATATTTATATAAAGATTTTGCAAGAAATCAAGAAATATTAGCTCAACAAAAGGGTATACTTTTCAATTCTAAATTTTTAAATCAATTAGCAATTATATGGAGAATTTTAATACCCAAATTTTACTGTAAAAATACTTCATTATTATTATCACAATGCTTTTTCTTAGTATTTAGAACTTGGTTATCATTATTAGTTGCCAAATTAGATGGTCAAATTGTTAAAAATTTAATTGCAGCAAATGGAAGAAAATTTTCAAGAGATTTAATCTATTGGTTATTAATCGCATTTCCTGCTTCTTATACCAATGCTGCTATCAAATACTTAGAATTAAGATTAGCTTTAGGTTTTAGAACCAATTTAACAAGATATATTCATGATATGTATTTAGATAAAACCATGGCATATTATAAAATTGATTTAAATTCATCAGAAATTCAAAATATTGATCAATATATTACAAATGATGTGACTAATTTTTGTCAATCATTATGTTCATTATTTTCATCAATGGGAAAACCATTTATTGATTTAATATTTTTTTCAGTTTATCTTAGAGATAATCTTGGTACTGGAGCTATTATGGGTATATTTGCAAATTATTTCATAACTGCAATCTTATTGAAACGTGCAACACCAAAATTTGGTAAATTATCATCTGAAAAAACACATCTTGAAGGTGTTTATTTTAATAGACATTTAAATTTAATGACAAATTCAGAAGAAATTGGTTTTTATAAAGGTTCTTTAATTGAAAAATTTAAATTATTTGAAAATTTTAAAAAATTAATGGATCATGCAACAAAAGAGATTAACATTACTGCAACTTATGGAGTATTGGAAGATTATGTTTTGAAATATACTTGGTCAGCTTGGGGTTATATATTTGCAGGTTTACCTGTATTTTTAGATGAATTATGGCCAGCTGAAGATAAGGATAAGAAAGAAGTTAATGATTCTGTTAGTGAACGTAAAAATATGAGACAATTTATTACAAATAAAAGATTATTATTATCATTAGCTGATGCAGGCTCAAGATTGATGTATTCAATAAAAGATGTTAATACATTGACTGGTTACACAGATCGAGTATTCAACTTATTAATTCAATTACATAAGGTTCATTCACCAAGATTTGATTATGGTGATAAAAGAGGTATATCAGACATTCATGGTACCATACAAAACAATTATCATGATGGTTTAAGATTTGAAAATATACCAATAATAATTCCAACTTCTGAAGGTAGTGAATATACCCCATTAATTAATAATCTTAATTTCACTTTGAAACATAAAAATATGTTAATATTAGGTTCAAATGGAAGTGGTAAAACTTCAATTGCAAGAATAATAGCTGGATTATGGCCATTATATAAAGGATTATTATCAAAACCAAATGATGATGATATTTTTTATTTACCACAAAAGACTTATTTTACAACTGGTAATTTAAGAGATCAAATAATATATCCTCATACTTATACTGAAATGTTAGAAATGGGTTATAATGATGATTATTTATATCATATCTTGAGGGAAGTTAAATTGGAATATCTTTTGAAAAGAGAAGGTAATTTTAATGTTGTTAAAGATTGGAAAGATGTTTTCAGTGGTGGTGAAAAGCAAAGAATGAGTATTGCAAGAGTTTTATTCAAACATCCAAAATTAGTTGTGTTAGATGAAAGTACAAATGCAGTTTCAACCGATGTTGAAGATTATTTATTTGAATTATTAAAACAAAAGAAAATACCATTTATAACATTGAGTCATCGTCCTTTATTAATGAAATATCATGATTATATTTTAGAAATTTCAGATGAAAAAAGAGGTGAATGGAAATTACATGATTTAACAAGTGAAGAAAATTTGAAAAGTATTGATAATGAAATTAAAGAAATTGAAGAAAAATTATCTCAAATTGATAATTGGGAAAAGAGAAAAGAAGATATAGATAGATATCTTGATGGTAAATATGATGAAATTACAATCGAAAGTTCAATTGTTTTACCAGAAAGAAATTGATATATAAATGAATGTACGAAAATAAATTATTCTTTGAAACACGTGAGTAACGCCTAATTTTAAATTTTAAAATTGAAATCTAAAAAAAGAAAAAAGAAAAAGAAAATTAAAGTCATCAAATTTACGCAATCTAAACTTGTTTTGATTTTAATAGTTCAATAATGTCAGAACCAATTAAGAAAAGAAATGGTGATATTTCAAAAGCACCAACACCACAAAATACTCCTGCTTCAGTAACTTCATCATATTTAAAATCTCAACCACCAACAGTCTCAACTATTAAAGAAGAAGATGGTGATGTTAGTGCAGCAGCTCAAACCATTGCTAATAATCCAATGTTATTAAGTATGATTCAAGGGAAATTAGGTGATTTAGTTGGTAAACAAAGTGGTTATATCGATACATTATCTAAACCAACTAAAAATAGAATTTATGGTTTAAAATCTTTACAATTACAACAAATGAAATTAGAAGCTGAATTTCAAAAAGAATTATTAAATTTAGAAAAGAAATTCTTTAAAAAATATGAACCATTATATGAAAAGAGAAAAAAAATTATCAATGGTGATTTAGAACCAACAAATGAAGAAATTGAAGAAGGTGAACAATTAGACAAAGAAGAAAAAGATGATGAAGAAGAAGAGGAACAAGAAGAAGAAGAAGAGGAAGAAGAAAATACAGAAGATAAAGGTATTCCAAATTTCTGGTTAACTGCTTTAGAAAACTTAGGTACCGTATCAGAAACTATAACAGATAGAGATTTTGAAGTTTTACAAAATCTAGTTGATATAAGAATGGAATATTTAGATACACCAGGATTCGAATTAATTTTTGAATTTAAAGAAAATCCATATTTTTCAAATTCAATTTTAACAAAAACATACCATTATCAAGCTGAATTAGGTTATAGTGGAGACTTTGTATACGATCATGCAGATGGTTGTGAAATAAATTGGAAATCAAAAGAAAACAATGTTACTATTAATATTGAAAAAAGAAAACAAAGAAATAAAAATACTAATCAAACAAGAACTATAGAGAAACTTTCTCCAACTGAAAGTTTTTTCAATTTCTTTGATCCACCATCAGCCAAACAAAGTGAAGATGACGAAGAAGATCTTGATGAAGAATTAACAAGCCGTTTAGAATTGGATTACCAATTAGGTGAAGAAATTAAAGATAGATTAATTCCAAGAGCTGTAGATTGGTTTACTGGAGATGCTGTTGATTTCGATTATCCAGAAGATTTAGAAGGAGAAGATGATGAAGAATTTACAGATGAAGAAGGTGAAGACGATGATGACGATGAAGATGATGAAGATGATGAAGGAGATGAAAAGAAACAACCTCCAGAATGTAAACAACAATAAATTAGGACATAGTAATAATATACATTTGATCACTGTTTCAAATTTTCTCGTGCGCGAACCAAGTACTTTTTTTTGTGTAAAATGTAATAGATCTGCGACTAAATTAATTTCATATTTTATTACACGAGTATTTATATATTATTAATCATCAATCAAAGTTGAATGTTTGATGAATGTATAGGGTGCAATCATACAAGATATAAAGACGAACCGAGTGAGGATAGATCGTTGCTTCTATGTCCGATATGTAGACTCACTCGATATTATAAATTAACAAAAGATATCAATTATTTTAAAAATTTTAATCAAAGTACAAAATTATATGCTTTACATCAAATAATATCTACTCATAAAAAACAACGAGATTTTGAAGATGTTTTATTACAAGATGATCATATGTCCCAATTTAAAAAGAAAAAATTCAATTATGAAAAAGAAATGAAAAAATTATTAAATGGAAATAATTACGATGAAGAATCAAGTGAGGAAGAAAGTGACCTGGTGGAAGAAGATCAAATTGAAACTGATACAGAAGAAACTTCTAAAGCTAACAAACAAAAAGCTAATGATAATGATAAAATGGATGAAGATGACGAGGAACAGATTAAAGTGGAAGACGCAAAAAAATCAAAAGACTCTGAAAATTCTAATGATTCAGAAGATTCAGAAGATTCGGACGACTCAGAAGATTCAGAAGATGAAGTAAAAGAAATTAAAGATCAAGATTTCAAATCAGAAAAAGTGCAAAAACGAAGAATTCCTATATCAAGAAGAGTCAGCAAGAAAAAAGTAAAATCAGGTCCTAATTTCTGTGGAGGCTGTAAAAGAAATAGATCAGAAGATGAGCCGCCAGAGTCTAAAACATACTCAAATTGTCCAAAATGTGTTATCAAAAGAAGAATGGGCAATCATTCCAAAAATCCACTTCATCCATCAATAAAGTTATATGCTCTTAAACAAGTTTTGGAAATGAATAAACTGCATCAAATGATAGCATTTAAAGAAAAAATGATGCGTTATGATGATTTTTTAGCTCAATTTAAAGATAAGAAATTTAATTATGCTGCTGAAATGAAAGCATTAGGTTATGAAGTTTGAAAAAAAATATATTTATAATTAATTTAAGCTCGATACCTTTCTTTAATACGTGGTGGATCTTGATCCCACTCAAACAACTCTCTCATAAATGAATACAACCCAAACATGATCAAATTACTATTAAAATACTTATCTCTCATACTTAAACTAACTTCATAATTTAATTCAAGATGCACTTTAACTGCAAATCTGAAAAAAATGTCAAATTTGACTGTTTTCCATCTTTCATTAATATCTTTTATTATATTATTTTGCTTGAAAATTAAACTAAAATGATTAAATAAAAACTTTTCTTCATTAGGATAGATTATAAATGGTAATCTTGGCAAATTTGTAGTTAATCTATTGATTGCTGTTGTAACACTATTATCCATCAATTCAAGTATATCACCATTAAAAAATTGGGTACGATATATGTCATAGACGTTTCTTAATTCAACAATGAAATAGAAAATTCTACTTCTTAAGATTTTTTCTAAAAAACAAATGTTTTCTTTCCATGAGATTGAATCAATATTTGCTGCTTTCAAAATCAAATCATCATAAACACCAGAGCGATTTGGTTTTCTCCAAAAGTCACAATTACTTGGATGTGCAATATAAGCTATATGACCTTTGAAACGGATGGCTTTTGACTCCTTTGAAAGAATTGCCATGATTGAATTTGTTTGGCGCCTAATAAAAAGTATTTGTGATGAAATAAATTTTGGGTCTTATTTTCTCACATAAGGATAATAAATAATGATAATTTTCAATGAGTTGAGAATAACAAAATCTAGAGAATCCAATCATAAGTCTTTGCGTTTGATTAAAATCCTTCAATTTAAGTGAATATAAACAAAAGAACTACAATTTATAAAACTCTAAAATGCAAGATATATATGCTCCAACTTGAATCTATAGAACCAGCTTAAATCTTGAGTAGTATATCAAAATAATTTCTTCTTACGATAATCTAATAATAATTTGACTTACGCATTACATAAATTTTAATGAAAATGTGTCGAAAGTATGACACAGTTTCAGCATATTTCATTTCTAGCTCATGCAAATAATATTAACAAAACTCATTTGTGATTTTAAGTCTAGTTGTGTTTATAGGAGAACAGGGTTCACAAAAGCATTCAAATTGTTTCGAACTAGTTGACAACCTGAAAGATTTCCCATGTCTATTTTGTTGCAATTTTTGAAAAAATGCTAATTATATATTTCAAAAAACCACTGTCCTATAGTTTGGTCGTCTGTTTCTCTTATACTTCAATTACTCTAAACTCTTCTTATTTGTTTGATTTCAATTGCATAAAATTGAAGTTTGAAGCATTTGCTTTTTAAATACTAAATTCTTAAGCGAAACCTTTTGAAGAGCTTATTCAAAATCGTAGTTGTATTATTGCTTACCAAAAGTTTAATGGTTTTGAGTTTAAATTTGACCATTGAAAACCCTAGTAGTGTACCATTCGTAGAAATCTCGTAAATTTTTTTTTTTTCCAATTAAAACAATTTCAAAAGTGGGGAACAATTTCAACCAACACAAAAATGGATAAATTATTTACAAGACAAAAAATTATTCTGTAGTTGCAAAATTGAATTCAACCTTGATATAAGATTTTTATTTAGCTTAATTTGATAATTAAATTATAATTGAATACCTAAACTTCAGTCTCAAATTATCTTCAACCCAACAGCATATTTGTGCATTCGAGTTACAAAGTGATGAGATTATAATATATAAATAAAGAAGTCAAAATAATTAATCCGAAATAGAATTCCCAAAAAATAACAATCCAATTTGAAATATGATTGCATATATATTTTTTTTCATTTTGTGATCAATTTTAAAATATTGCAAAAGACCCCATCAATAGATGTTTAGTTTTATGAATTCGTCCAAGTATTCTTAAGCCTATAATCACCTTGTAAACATATCAGATGAGAGCAAAACACAAGAGAAGTATAAATCTGATAATTTGTTCTCTGAAATTAATTGCAATTTTAAAAAACTCTGTAATTAACATCACCTTATTTTTTTTTTCGTCAATCTAAATTTCACTAAAAATCGATTGTAGGTCATGATTCATTCAAATTTCAGATTAGGAGCCTTTCAAATTCGATCAGCCAATTTAGATTGATCATTTTTTATTTTATATAAATATTAAAAGATTGAATAGATTTAATTTTCTCCACTTGGATTAATTAATAAAAAATCAATTTTGTACCTCCAATATTTTTTTTTGCTTGTTTGGTTGTCGCCTCTTTTCGGACAATAAGATTTACAATTTAAAACCAGCATTCATTTCGATTGGGAAGAAAAATTTATTCTATTTGCAATTGAAAGATTTGTTTTGTTTTATATCATCATTTCATCGATTTTATTGTATTATATTGTATTCATACATAATCAAGCTTCATAATGACAAGAGATATTACAAATCATTTATTATTTGAAGTTGCTACTGAAGTAGCTCATAAAGTTGGTGGGATTTATTCAGTTTTGAAATCCAAAGCACCAATTACCGTAGCTGAATATAGAGAACGTTATACATTAATTGGACCATTAAATTATCATTCAGCACAAATCGAAGTTGAAGAATTACCAGTTAAAGATCCTTTGATTAAACAAACTTTGGATTCAATGTCTGCAAAAGGCATTAGATGGTTATATGGTAGATGGTTAATTGAAGGAGCACCAAGAGTTTTATTATTTGATATTTGGTCAGCTGGTCAATATTTAAATGAATGGAAAGCAGACTTATGGAATGTTGCAAGTATACCAACACCAGATCATGATCTGGAATCTAATGAGGCAATATTATTAGGTTATTTAGTTGCATGGTTCCTCGGTGAATTAGTTTATAATGATCGAGAAAGAGCAGTAATATGTCATTGTCATGAATGGTTAGCTGGTATTGCATTACCATTATGTAGAAAAAGAAGAATAGATGTAACAACAATTTTCACAACTCATGCTACATTATTAGGTAGATATTTATGTGCTGGCTCAACTGATTTTTATAATAATTTAGCAAATTTCGACGTTGATGCTGAAGCTGGTAAAAGAGGTATATATCATCGTTATTGTATTGAAAGATCAGCAACTCATTCAGCTGATGTATTTACAACAGTTTCACACATTACTGCATATGAATCAGAACATTTATTAAAAAGAAAACCCGATGGTGTTTTACCAAATGGTTTAAATGTTGTTAAGTTTCAAGCTGTTCATGAATTTCAAAATTTACATGCTGTTAAAAAGGATAAAATTAATGAATTTGTTAAAGGACATTTCTATGGAAATTATGATTTTGAATTAGAAAATACATTATATTTTTTCATTGCTGGTAGATATGAATTTAGAAATAAAGGTTGTGATTTCTTCATTGAAGCATTAGCAAGATTAAATCATAAATTAAAAGAAATTGGTTCTAAAATGACAGTTGTTGCATTTATTATTATGCCAGGTAAAACTCAATCTTATACTGTTGAAACATTAAAAGGTCAAGCAGTTATAAAACAATTAGAAACTACAATTGAAGAAGTTCAAAAAAAAGTTGGTGAAAGATTATTTGAACATTGTGCAAGATTTCCAAATAATCATTCAAATAATGAAGTACCATCTATTGATGAATTAATTAAACCTGCTGATAGAGTTTTATTAAAAAGAAGAATTTATGCATTGAAAAGAGAAGGTTTACCACCAATTGTAACTCATAATATGATTGATGATTCAACCGATCCAATTTTAAATCAAATTAGAAGAGTTCAATTATTTAATAAACCAGAAGATAGAGTTAAAATAATTTTCCATCCTGAATTTTTAAATGCAAATAATCCAATTTTATCATTAGATTATGATGAATTTGTTAGAGGTTGTCATTTAGGTGTTTTCCCATCATATTATGAACCTTGGGGTTATACACCAGCTGAATGTACAGTTATGGGAATTCCATCAATTACAACTAATTTATCAGGATTTGGTTGTTATATGGAAGATTTAATTGAAAATACAAGTGATTATGGTATTTATATTGTTGATCGTAGAATGAAATCAGTAGATGAAAGTATTAATCAATTGACTGATTATATGTTTGAATTTACTGAAAAAACAAGAAGACAAAGAATTAATCAAAGAAATAGAACTGAAAGATTAAGTGATTTATTAGATTGGAAAAGAATGGGGTTGGAATATGTTAAAGCAAGACAATTATCTTTAAAAAGAGCATATCCTGATAAATTTAAAAATGGTGCTAATCCATTCCAAAATACTTCAAATTTGAAATTAACAAGACCATTATCAGTACCTGGTTCACCAAGATCTAAAATTGGTTTAATGACCCCTGGTGATTTAGGTTCATTACAAGAAGCTCAAGAAAGTTTAAATACTGATGATTATGTTGGATTTAAATTAGGTTTAGGAGCTGATGATAATGATGATGAAGAAGAAGATGAACATTATCCATTAACTTTAAGAGGTAATAGTGTACCTCCACAAGAAGAATAGAAAAAAAAAAAAACTCATACACTATTTCAATTGCATATATTTTCAATTCTTATATAATTTTATAATTAATACCATCAAAGTTTAATTCTATTGCAATTATCTTGACTCCTTTATTGATTAATAAATGATCAAAATCAATTATACCTAAATATTTTACAAGACCTAATTTTGATTCATTTTTATCTTTTATAACAACGACATTCTCAAATTTGATTTGATAATCTCTTTTTAAATTTAATATGTCCTCATTATTCTCTTGATGATATTCATGAGGTTTACCACTTGAATCTTCATGTGTTTTTATATTTCCATTTGATGATTCTAATTTATCAAATGATAAACTGGCATCATGAATTGAATCATTGATTGATTTGAAATTGATTGTTTTGATTACCCAATTGAAATCTATATGTTGTTTCTGATTCTTTGTTAAATCTATTTGTAAACCGGAAACATTTGGATTTGTTTCGATCCAAATTTTAAACTTATTTTCATCCAAGATTTCACAAGTTAAAGGTAAACCAAAAATTTGTTTAATTTTTTGATTTTTTGATAATTGTTCAAGTAATGAATAGTTTATATTTTCAGTTTGTAAAATATTAATATAGTTTTTAAAATCATCCATTTTAGTTTCATTATTTAATTGTTTCATCTCAGTAATTAAATAATTATAGTATTTTGGATCCAAGTATCTTAAATCATTTGGGTATTTATACTTGTTACTTACTAAATTTAAATTGAACCATAATGGTAAGAAAATTGACCGTTTGATTTCTTTATCTCCATTTTGTTTAATGTCTTGTTGAAATTTATAATATTGTACCAAAGCATATAAAATCATAGCTATTGAACTAGCAATTGCAATTAGAAAAAATCTCGTACTCAAGGGTAGTTTTGATTTCATTAAACTTGAATTCAATTGATGTTGTGTAACTGCATCCTTTATAAATTGATCATATTTTTGTTTTTCATTGAGTGATTGTGAATTCTGATTTTGAAATTGTCGATTTGATAAATTATAAAACCTTGTCTTTGTAAATAGTGTGCTCTTGAGTTTTCGTCTTGGAATCGTTGATGATGTTCTGTTGTTTGTGATTGATCTGATAATAATCATCAGTTGATAATTTTGATCATATAAAGATAGATAGAGAGAAAAAAGCGTTAAATATGGGGAATTAAAGAAGGTGAAAAAAAAAAACTCCGTAGTATTATAAAGTCTAATCAAAACTTGCCCAGTCTAAATTTTTACTATCTATCTCGTCTAACATTTTTAATAGATCTTTCTTTGCTTGTTCATCTTCTTCATCTTGTTTTAATTTCATTTGTTCTTCTTTTTCTTTTAATTCTTTTTCTTTTCTTTGCTTTGGTGTTTCATAATGATTTTTAGAATACTTTGAATTCTTTGTTCGTTGCTCTGTTGGTTTATTGTTTGATTCTTTTTTTATATTAATTGATTTTAGTTTTGTTGATAATTGATCTGAATCTTGTGTTTGTGAATTGTCATTAGATAATGTTAACCTATCAGCTAAAGCTTTTGCAGCTGGAGTCATTGGAATCCTATCATCATCTTCTAACTCCTCAGTTTGTTTCTTCTTCTCTCCATTCCTATGTTGTTTGTTTGAATTCTTATGTAGTTCCCTGTGATTAGTCTCATGTTTATTTCTTGATCTGGTTTGATTATCTAAGTGGTTATTATCATGTGTGTTTCTTGGTCTATTTTGATTGTCTATATGATTATTCTCATGCCTATTCCTTGGTCTATTTTGATGGTCTATATGATTTGATTCACGATGATTGTTATCATGTCTATGTTTCAATTCATAATCATTGTCTTTGTTACTTCTAGGTCTATTTGGAATTTCTCTATGATCTGTATCTCGGTGATTGCCATTATGTCTATATTTTGATTCATTATTGAAAGTTTTGTTCAGATTTTTTGAAGCTGGAGGGGTCAAATATGATGATTTATTACGATTCAATTGGGTCTCTTCTTTTTCATTAGTGTTGGCCCATTTACTTTCCAATGCTTGTGATTTCTTTATAGTCAATGGTTTATCCCATTTACTTTCAATTGTGTTGGAATTATTTTTAGATCTTGTATTTACTTTTGATTTATCTTGAGATATAGCTTCTTTTACCAATGTATCATCATTTGCCCATTTGGATGCTAAACCAGTCATCTAAACTTATATTCTACTCTCTCTATATGTCGTAATTATAATTCTTTAAAAATCATTCAATTTTTTCTGTTTCAAAATTGAACAAAAAAATAAGATTATTTTAAATTGCATATCATATATTCTATGCATCGAAAAAAGCAATATTGAATTGAAGATTTTCCTTACTGTCAAATAGATTAGACATGATATTGATAATTAGTTTTGTTTAGATAGTTTAGTTGAAAATTGGAATTGACACATCACCTGACTTGGTTGGACATTTATAAAATTAAGGTACGATACACCTGATGGTGCAATTTAGACTTGACACAATTTTTGCTACTAAAATCTATCTCCTTTTAAGACCTTGCTCCTTTTCAATTGAATTGAGAATATATGAATTATTAAATTGTTAGTAAGTTAAGCAAATATTAATAATTCTCATCTAATTATATTCTTCCGGTCGATCCAAATGAATAAGCAGGGCTAAAGCTAGAATTCATGCACATGTGGTAGCACCTAATTATCGCTTAAATGGGTGCGGTTTATTTATAATTTCGGGAGAGAGTGAAATTTAAACAATTGAGCGAAATATTTAAAAATCCTCAATTGCTTTTAAACAAAATTTATTTCCCTTTAATTTTTAATCAATTGAATTTTAATAATTTAATATTACAACTCAATTATGTCACAACCATCATTTAAATTAGCTTCCGAATTACCAGCTTGGAAAAAATTACAAGATTTATATAAATCTCAAGGTGAAAAATTAAATGTTAAACAAGAATTTACAAAAGATCCAAAAAGATTTGATGAATTTTCAAGAGTTTTCACCAATTATGATGATTCAAAAATTTTATTTGATTATTCAAAAAATTTAATTAATCAAGAAATCTTAGATGAATTAATTGAATTAGCTAAAGAAGCAAATATTGAAAAATTAAGAGATGAAATGTTTAAAGGTGATCATATTAATACTACTGAAGATAGAGCCGTTTATCATGTTGCATTAAGAAATAGATCAAATAGAAAAATGCAAGTTGATGGTAAAGATGTTACAAAAGAAGTTGATGATGTTTTACAACATATGAAAGAATTCTCAACTCAAATTAGAGATGGTTCATGGAAAGGTTATACTGGTAAACAAATTACTGATGTTGTTAACATTGGTATCGGTGGTTCAGATTTAGGTCCAGTTATGGTTACTGAAGCTTTAAAACATTATAAACAACCAGGTTTAAATTGTTATTTTGTTTCAAATGTTGATGGTACTCATATTGCAGAAACTTTAAAAAATTTAAATCAAGAAACAACTTTATTTTTAATTGCTTCAAAAACTTTTACAACTGCAGAAACTAAAACTAATGCAAATTCAGCAAAAAATTGGTTTTTAGAAAAAGCTAAAAATGAAGATATTGCAAAACATTTTGTTGCATTATCAACAAATGAAAAAGAAGTTGAAGCTTTTGGTATTGATCCAAAAAATATGTTTGGATTTGAAAGTTGGGTTGGTGGTAGATATTCAGTTTGGTCAGCAATTGGTTTATCAATTGCAATTGATATTGGATTTGAAAATTTTAATAATTTCTTAAAAGGTGCAGAATCAGTTGATCAACATTTTTTAAATACTCCATTAAAAGATAATATACCAGTTTTAGGTGGATTAATTTCTGTTTGGTATAATAATTTTTTTGGTGCTCAAACTCATTTAGTTGCACCATTTGATCAATATTTACATAGATTTCCAGCTTATTTACAACAATTATCAATGGAATCAAATGGTAAATCTGTTACAAGAGCAAATGTTTTTACAAATTATCAAACTGGTACTATTTTATTTGGTGAACCAGCAACTAATGCTCAACATTCATTTTTTCAATTAGTTCATCAAGGTACGAAATTAATTCCAACTGATTTTATTTTGGCTGCAAAATCTCATAATCCAATTGAAAATAATTTACATCAAAGAATGTTGGCATCAAATTTCTTTGCTCAAGCAGAAGCTTTAATGGTTGGTAAAGATGAAGAACAAGTTAAACTGGAAGGTGCAACTGGTGGTTTAATTCCTCATAAAGAATTTAGTGGTAATAGACCAACAACATCAATTTTAGCACAAAAAATTACTCCAAGTACTTTAGGTGCTTTAATTGCTTATTATGAACATGTTACTTTTACTGAAGGTGCAATTTGGAATATTAATTCATTTGATCAATGGGGGGTTGAATTAGGTAAAGTTTTAGCAAAAGTTATTGGTAAAGAATTAGATGATAAAAAACCAGTTGAAACTCATGATCCATCAACTAGATCTTTAATTAATCAATTCAAACAATGGGAAGATTAACAACTAGCCTTTAAATTATAAATTAATATATAACTTTAATTACTTTGAATATTATTACTCTTTTTATTAGCGATGAGAAAAATAAATTAAAATCAACTTTTTTTTTATAATGTCAGATAATAATAATAATATATCAGATGATGAATTAGATAATCCTATGAGAATTATACTAGTTATAGATAATAAACAACAAAATGAAATACAAGATGATCAAGATAATGAAAAAATTGAAGTAAGGAAAGAAAATGAAATGGAAGAAATCTTATTAGATAATATACAAAGTATTGAATCAGTAAATGAATTTTTTGATAATTTTGATGAAAATATTGCTATACCAAATGAAGGTAAGATAAAATATGAAGTTGGTTCAGATGGATTGGTTATAATAATAGTTGATACAAAGGAATTATTTGAAAAGACTTTTAAATTTATTGAAAATTATGATAACAAATTGAATGAAAAATTACAACAAGAACAACAACAAGATGATGAAATAGATAATAAAGATAATAAAAAGAAAAAGACTAAAGTATGAATCAACTACAATTACAGAAAGATATTTTGAACTTTTTTTGAAAACAGCCATAGATAGAGAATCAATACATACTGGATTTGAAAGATCGGATCCGATCACATTATCATTGACTTTTTTCTACTTTAATCAATCAGTATCTCTTTGGAAATTTTTCGTTAAACTTATCCTAATCGTCCTCTAATTCTTTTTTCGTTGCCAAAATCAACAACGAAAAATTAATATAGTATAACTATCAACAACAATTTAAAATGAATTCCGATTGGAGAAAGATTGACATTGATGCTTTGGAACCTGATTCACATTTAACCAAAGAAGATTTAATACCTACAAATATTCCCGAAACTTCAAAAGATCAAATTTTACAAATATCACAACAAATTAGATCATTCTTATCACAAGGTCAATTTCAAAAAGCTTTAGAATTAGGTTTAGATAACGTACCTTATATATCATCTCCAGAAACTAAAGAAATACATTCAAAAACAATATTTGAAATTTTATGTTCAATGAAGAATAATAATAATTTATCAGATTTAAAAAAATTCATAACTAGTTTAAATGATGAACAACAAGATGTATTGATTAAATATTTATATAAGAATATGTCAACTGATTATGGTCAAAAACAAGGTGGATTATTATTACAATGGTTTGAAAAAACAGTGGAAGTAACTGGATTAGGTCCAATTGCAAGATATTTAACAGATAGAAGAACTGTATAAGAAAATAAAATTAAAAGTTATTATTAAATGTATATTAAGATGAAATAAAAAAGATGAATTGCAATAGTGATTGAACTCTAATTAGAAATTTTGTATTTGAATTTCTATTAATACGCCATTAAACGAAAATCTATTGATTAATCAATTGTGATTGAATTTTTAATTGGAGATTTCTTATTTTTATTTTTTGTTAATGATTTGCTATTATTCTTTTTTGAATTCTTTGTAAATAATCCACTCTTGTAAGACATTTTATTACTTGGTTTCAAAACATTATTATTTGATTTTGATGGAGAAATTGAAGGAGAAGCAGATGATGATTGCTTATTTGGACTTGAATTATTTGAATCAAATTTCAAGAATGAATCTTGAAATATTTGATCAGGAGTAAAATTAAGTTTTGTAGGATCTAATGATTGATTAAAAGTATTATCATTTTTAGTTTCATTACTAATTTGATTTCTCAATACTTCAATTTCTGATTTTAATTTTTGTTGATTATCAAAATGTAATTGTTTTTCAATTGCTAAATCTGATTCTAATTCAAATTTCATTGATTTAAATTTATTATTAGTTGATTCTAATTGTTGTTTTAATGAATCGGATTGATTAGATTGTTGTTGAATTTGTTCTTCGTATAAGGATTTTTGTGATGTGAATTGTTCCTTCAAGGATTTTAATTCAGTTTGTAATGATTCTTTATCATTTTGATTAGTTGATACTTCATTCTTTAAATTTATAATAATTTCATCTTTAGATTTCATATCATTATTTAAACTTTTATATTCTGCTTTGAAGTCATTAAATTTCTTTTGTAAAGTTTCATAATCATTAGATGAATTAGATCTATTTACTTTTAATGATTTGATCTCTTCATTCTTTGAATTCAAATCATGGATTAAAGTATTATATTTCGATTTGTATTCCTTTAACTCATTTTGTAATGTTTTGATCTTCTCTTCCGATCCATTTAATTTATTATTCAAATTTAATTTGATTTCATCATTTGATTTAATTTTTGAGTTTAATTCATCAATTTGATTATTTTTTGAAATTGCCAATTGATCTAATTCTGTTTTCAATTGTGTAATATCTTCACTTTTAATTAAAATAATTGATCTTAATTCTAGTATTGAATCTTGATGTTTTTTCTTTAAATTTTCAACATTTACAGAAGAATTTGATTCAAGTTTGGATAATTTAATTTCATAATCTTTAATTTTTTGATCCATTTCTTGTTTAATATCACAAGTCAAAGATTTAATACTTTCTTTATATTCAATTTCTTTCGTACTTAATTGTTGATCCTTTAAATTAACCAAATTTGTCAAATGTTTTATTTCCTCATTTTGAGAATTTAAGTTTACATTTAATGATTCGATTTGTAATTTGATTTGATCATTTTGATCTTTATATTGGCTCATTTCATCGTTTAAATCTTGTTTAATTTTTTCAATTTCATTTAATTCAATTTTTAAATCATTTACTTGAGATAAATATTGTTCATTTTGTAAAGTAATTGATTTATTTTGTGAATTTAATTCTTCAATATTTGATTTCAAATTAGTAATCATTAATTTATTTTTCATTGGTGAACGAACAAATGATGATGATGAAGTTGAGGATGATGAAGATGATGAAATTGGTTTTGAAATTTTGAAATCTCTTTTAATTATTGGTTTTTCCTTTTCAATAAATGGGTTTTTACTTGGAGAATGTCTTTTTGATGACAAAGTAGGCTTTGAATAACTTGGAGTCAATTTTCTTTTCATAGGAGATGATTTCATTGGAGAATTATTTTCATATTTGAAATTCTTAACTAATTCAACAACATTTAATAAATTCGATTTAATTAATGTTTCATCACCTTTTGGATCTAAATTTAAAACCATCTTTAAATCATTGTTTTTGAAGATATAGTTTGTTATAAAATTATTTGATCTAATTTGTGTTTGTTTATTCATTAATAATTGTGTAAAAATGGAACTAATATTTAAATTTGCAAATTTATTATCACTCAGTATTGAATTTTTTTCATTACCCATTAAATCAATAAAAGTAGTCTTAATACCTTGATAATAAAATGTAATGATTAAACATGATCTTGACGAATTTAAATTAAATTCAGTTTGTTTTGTTAATCTTTTTTTAAAAATTTCTTTAATCGTGTTTGGTTGTAATTTGAATCTTGATAATTTATTTTCAAAATTAGTATTGATCAATTGTTTGGATGTTAATAAATCAGTTATGTATTTATTATTTGATATTTCAAAGCTTGAAATGAAACATGAGGATAAATCAGTAACTGATTTCAATTTCAATTGAATCAATTGTTTTAAAAATGTTGTTTTACCACTTGAAGTTGGACCCATGAGGATTATACACGAGTTTGAATCCGAGTTGATTAATTCTAAATAATCTTCATTTGTTGAATTAGATGTGTAAATGTTTTTAAAATCATAATTGGTTTCATTAAATTCAATTGTTGATGGGGAAATTTGTGTGAAATGAGGTGGTGAAGGTTCAATGGAGTCAGAATCCATTGAGTCAATCATAGCTGATGAATCCTTTATTCTAAGATACAAAGGAATTGACATGATGGAAACAAATATTGGTTCAATTGATCAAATGATAAGGAAAACGAATTAATTATTTTTTTTATTTGATGATTTGTTTATGTTTATAGTTTATTTTTATTTGTTTATAAATTGGTAAGTACAGGAAAAAAAAGTATAATTTTACGAGTACCCTATAATTATGATTGATCCATTCCAATTGAGAATGGTAACAATAACCTGAAAGTACCATCCCAGCCTTTCTGTCAAAACTATTTCGATTCGGGTCATTGACGGATAATACTAGCATTTGACTTGGGATCTTATTGAATCATTGAGATCTATAGAATCAAGTTTATGCTTTCACATTTCATTCAAAGGCCTCTGTTTGCAACGAATGTAGGAAAAAGCTAGCATTAGATACGTAGTTATTTGTTGTGTTATCAAGAAATTTTAGTACTAAACAACTAAACCCGCACTCAATATTCGTTTTTATGATTTAATGAAGAGTTGTGTTGGACCTACTTCAGTCTGACATTTGTAACAAAATCGTAGATCAAATTTGATTCCAAACTCATGACCAATTCAGTTGCAGGCTAAAGATATGGGTAAAGAATAAACTTTATAAAAGTGATTGGATACCGACGATAACAGCTGGAGAGTGAATTACTTTCCGACATACAAATCATTCGCTGGGTACAACTTTTAAAACAAACAAATAACTAATAACTGACCACTCCATAGATACTAGGTGTGTATCTCTAAAGGT